>WFAB01001607.1:0-126437 GCA_018977245.1 Lethenteron camtschaticum
TTTGTTTCATGTGTGTGTTGATTGTCTCCTTGATCAATTCTTTTCGTCAGGCAGACGCCAGGCTATGCATCGTGAGTTTGTGAGTGTTCGGGAGGGGCATTCAAATAGCTTGTTGCTCTTTATCTCTCTCGCTCGGCGGCAGCTGGAGCAATGTTGCTTGTGCTGCTGGATCTCGGCGACGCTCGCTTGGCGGTGCGCGATGATTTCGTCATCAAATAGCGCGCGCATCGTTGCTGGGCCGCCGTTCCTCACCTTGCTCATTCTCTTTGAGGCAGCAGCAGAAATGTTGCTTGTCCGCTGCTGGATGACGAGTTGGCACGACGCTTATCTTTGAAGGTGCTCGTAGCTCTCGCCGCTTGTCTGTTGGCAGGTGACATCCTTGCTCGATGGCGCGGCTGGCGTGCTCTATCTCCGGCTCTGTGCTCTCTGGTGATGCCCGGTTGCGCGTGCAGCTGGTTGCCGATGCTGTGCGATGCTCGCTTGGTCGATGCTTGACGCTTTCCCCCTTTCTCCCGGTTGATTGCTCGTCGTTGCTCGTCAGTAACTCGAGCTGCAGCTGCTCGTCCGCTGGCATTCACTCTAAACTTGTAATTGTATTCGCACATCTCTTAAACGACTGTGAAAGCTTAGTACAATACAACTTATTGCAATCCTTGACTTTGCAAGCGACTCAAAACATCAGGATAAATGTAGAATAAAACTTTCAGCGATACTCTGTCGGCCCATGCCGAACTCAGCTCTTAACAACACATCGTCCCTTCTCTCTGCGAGGCGACACTCATGATTGATCTCGAGGCCATGACCTTCTTCCAGACTGAACTGCACGATCTGTGTCCGTGCTTAAATGAAAATTCGCCCACCTCGGCTCGCCTTCTCACAATAGACCGGAATTCCTTTTATGTTGCTATGCTGTGGGGGAAGTTGGACGTGTGTCAGTGTGTTCTGATTCATTAAGCCATCTGTTAAGTCTCACCCTGGCCTGATTCCTGTCCGGTGGCATTCCCCTGCTCCCCCCTCTTTCTTTGCTATCACAAGCTGCGGGAAGACAAAGGCGGTTGGGAGGCTCTCTCTCTTTGGGATGCATTTTATCTTGGTTATGTATGATTGACTTATTTCGCCTTTTTTTCTTCTGGATGACCCTCGTCTAATACTTCATAATTATTATTTGGTTTATTTTATCCAAGATTTCATTCTTTGGTTCTTTCGGTCAAGTCGTGTAGATGGAAGGATAATAATAATATTTAAGGTGAATAACATTAGTATTAAAATAATGAATGAGAAATAATAATAACTAATGTAGATTTTAGCCTGGTTTTAATCGGAGTGAGTGTGTGGGTCTATGGTGTTCACTTATTCTTGTCGCTGAGTTTTGAACTTTTACCGTTGTTAGAAGAAACAAAAAAAAATCGTTTTGCTTACCGTCTGCATTGTGTTGAGGGGGCCCTTTGAAGTTATAGAGGGTTTCCAGAATCTAATTAGAGAACTTCCCCCTCTCTTTCTTTTGTACCAAGGTGTTCTTTTTTATTACCTTTTATGGTTTATCTCCGGCTGCCTGGTTTTGAGTGTGATGCGCAGCTGCTCGTGGGGGTGAGGGTGGTTGTTACATTTTGGTTTGTGCCTCATGCTACACCCCGATTGGTTATTAAGAAAGAATTAATTGGCAGAATTATTCTTAATATATTTTTTTGGAATAAGGCCTATATATACAACAGATAAAAGATCTCCTTATCAGCCTTGGCATTGAAGTGGTTATTCAGCTACCAACATTTAGCAATGTCACCCTTTTTGCATGGTTTGAGCTTCTAATCCAAGATTTTAAATAGCTACCTCTTACAGTCAAGGTTTATTATGTGGGAATTTCTAAATTGTTAGTAAAGTTACCCCCATCCACGATCGCTTCAATTCGGTTCCATCTCAAAGAGTGTTACTTCTTTTTAAATCCTTTATATTAAGTTCGCTTGCTTGCTTGCGCGCTTACGATCGTGCAAATCTTTCGGTCGNTTTTTAACCCACTTCCCGTGATCCAATCGAGCTGACATTTTCCACACAGACTCGTTGTGCGTGACAATTAATTTTCGTGAAGAGATTTTTCCAAAATTTTACACTGTTTAGGGAATTTTTTTTTATATTTAATTACCAATTGCTTAATGCTGGCAGACAATCATCTGACCCATAGGTGGCAGCCATCTCAAGCCAGAAGACGAGAGGACTCTAACCGCCACGCATATAAAGGATTTATAGTGAAAAACTTTGTTTTTACGGGTTAATTGTTAAATTTTATTAAATCCTTTATATTAAGTTCGCGTGCTTGCTTGCTTGCAGGACCGTGCAAACTTTCGTCGTTTTTTAACCCATTCCGATCCAACGAGCTGACTTTTCCACACGATCGTTGTGCAGAAATTATTGTTCGAGAAAAAAAAATCCCAAAATTTTACACTTTTTAGGCAAAAAAAAATTATTTTACAATATCAAATAGAACGCATTCATGGCTTTGGCTGAACATCACATGCAAGAGCCCAGAGCGTAACCCTCCACACCGTGGTGGAGTAGCGCAGTAGTAGCGCCCTCGCTTCCCATGCAAAGGTCGCGGGTTCGATCCCCCGTCCTCAAGGCNAATATATTTTTAAATCCTTTATATTAAGTTCGCTTGCTTGCTTAGGACCGTGCAAATCTTTCGCGTTTTAACCCACTTCCCGTGATCCAATCGAGCTGACATTTTCCACACAGACTCGTTGTGTGTGACAATTAATTTTCGTGAAATTTTTTTTCCAAAATTTTACACTGTTTAGGGAAAACTATTATATTTAATTACCAATTGCTTAATACTGGCAGACAATCATCTGACCCATAGATTGCAGCCATCTCAAGCCAGAGGACGAGAGAACTCTAGCCGCCACGCATATAAAGGATTTAGAGTGAAAAACTTTGTTTTTACGGGTTTACTTGTTTAAAATCCTTTATATTAAGTTCGTGCTTGCTTGCTTGCTTAGGACCGTGCAAATCTTTCGGTCGTTTTTTAACCCACTTCCCGCGATCCAATCGAGCTGACATTTTGCACACAGATTTGTTGTGCGTGATAATGCATTTTCGTGAAAACATTTTTCCAAAATTTTACACTGTTTAGGGAATTTTTTTTATATTTAATTACCAATTGTTTAATGCTGCCAGACAATCATCTGACCCATAGGTGGCAGCCATCTCAAGCCAGAGGACGAGAGGACTCTAGCCGCCACGCATATAAAGGATTTATAGTGAAAAACTTTGTTTTTACGGGTTTACTTGTGATTAAGTTCTTACTTTTGCTGCGTTCGCTTGCTTGCTGCTTGGACCGTGCAAATCTTTCGGTCGTTTTTTAAACCACTTCCCGTGATCCAATCGAGCTAACATTTTGCACACAGACTCGTTGTGCGTGACAATTAATTTTCGTGAAATTTTTTTCCCAAAATTTTACACTGTTTAGGGAAAAAAAATGTATTACCAATTGCTTAATGGTGGCAGACAATCATCTGACCCATATGTGGCAGCCATCTCAAGCCAGAGGACGAGAGGACTCTAGCCGCCCGTTTCATGATGACGCAAATGTTGACTAACCACATGGCATGAAATCTCTGCCCCCACGCTGTATAGTGGAGACTATTTATAGAGCAGTTAAATTGAAGCTGCCAGGTTCTTGAAAGTGGTAAAACGGGTCAACGCTAGTGCCCTCGGGAATATATGGGGCATGTCAAGAGGTGATCTTTCATTTTTAAATTCTTTATATTAACTTCACTTGCTTGCTTGCTTACTCAAGAAAAACAGAAATGAATAATAAAATGAAACCGATGCCACGCATATAAAGGATTTATAGTGAAAAACTTTGTTTTTACGGGTTAATTTTTCACCATGTCAGATGTGTGTCCCATTTAAGGAAGCACAAAGCAAGGTAACAAAACTACGCAAGCTGACAAAATATAAACTGCATGTATTTTTTTTTCAGCTCAATGGTGACAGCTATCCGAAAAATAGAAGACTCAACACTCCCAGTAAAATATTTGAATATTTTACTGATTGGAAAGGCAGGACAAGGAAAATCGAGTTTCTTTAATACAGTGGACTCAGCAATGAATGCCCGTTATATATCTCGAGCAATTACAGCAAGTTATTTGTCTAAAAGTCAAACAAAACTAGTAAGTATGCTTTTTTGTGTAAGTAAAACAAATCTTTAAAGTTTTGATTTAATTTCAGGGCTTTCTGGTGAAATATCAGCTAACGAGACATATCACAGATATCCACAAAGCACATTGGACAGTACATGTGTAATGATTAACTCAGACACGATAAGACTTGGAGGCACTACATTATTAACGAGCACCATCGGGTTAACACAATTAATGTTGCATCCTTTTATTATCGGCGACGCTACTCAGTCGGGACAGTTGGTTGGCTGTCTGACTGAGATGGTGAAGACGGAGACGACGAGAAGAATGGTGAAGACGACAAGAATGGTGAATATGACGAGAAGAATGGTGAAGATGACGATAAGAATGGTGATGAAGACTTCAGCAGCACGAGGGGGACCCCACTCCAACAACAGCCCGAGGTCCCCCACAGGGGCCCCTCTTATACTGTCAGCATGGCCTCGCTCTGCCCCAGCCACGCCCCCTTTCTGGAACTTACTAGTGGATTCCTGGTGTGCCCCTTCTGTGACGTTCCCTTAGATCTCCCTCCGTGTATATCTTGGCCTGCTGACATCAGGATTGCCGTACGCCGCAGATCGCCTTTCTGCCAGCATCCAGCTCTATACCACTACACGTGATGTGTGGTCACGAGACACACGCAGATATCTGGAGGCACCACGATTTATTAAACAACTAACAGGGCTACGGGTTAACTACACTCTTGGTTATCCTAGACCCAACCGGGTCTCCACGTTACATAGCTCCCCGACGACTGACGACCGAAGATCCAAGACGAAGCGACGTAACACGGTGTGTTCCCTCTCCCAGACAAACACAATCACCCTCTTATCTCCTTGAGCGTGGCCTCGCTCCGCCTCCGGCCACACCCCCTCACATGTCCTTCAAGCCCCCTTTTCAGGCCCCCTTCACTGCCCCTTGTCGGAAACCTCCCCTCTCTTTCTCTGCGACAAGACCCAGCCCTCTAGGGCCCGCTTCCCCACCATGTCTTCGCCGGCACCAGAGAAAGATACGTAACATACACATTTACTAGTTGTTGGCGTAGCTGGCATACATGCCATAGAGACGCTATTTACGTCTCTACATCACCCCCCCCCCCCGTTTTAAAACTCAGTCATCCCGGCTGATCAATATATAACAATAGTAACATGTGGGTATATAATTTAATGTTGGGTTTGTCTATGGCAATATATAGTACAGTGTAGACTCGTGTGATGTAAGAGAATAAAGTTTAGCTGGAAGCATATTATATTTTTTGCGACATAGAATTGTAATGTATTGCTTACTGTTAGTAGCTCAGCTTATTGGAGAGTATATTTAGTATACTGATGATACTATGTAGTTTATACTTTAGTTGTTTACGTGGTGGTTTAGTTACTGCAGCTACATACTATTAACATTCCTTCCCTTTATTAATGTTACTCCTATCTCCTCCCTTTGATGCTGCTAATCCTGAATAATGCACGGGCATAATTACTTTAAACCCCTCGCCAAACCTCCTACGCATTTCACAAGTAGTACTAATCGCATATCTGCATTTCCCATAAATAGCTAAATTCCTCTTGATATGCAAATTATTTTGTCAAGACTCTCTTCGTCCCTCCATCCCAGCTTAAATAGTCGCTCCAAGCCTGGGGCGTGTCATTCAGACTGTCTTCTCGACAGACCTGTTCTCCACCTGAGGACGGCTGCTAGCGTTGCGGCCGAAACGTCGTGAGAATTATTTTATTGTTTTATTTTATTATTTTATTCTTTCCATTATACGTGACTTTACCGAAAGAACCAAGAAGATGAATCCCTGCAGTCACGAAAGCTTTAAATCGAAATCAAGTCGTCTTCTTCGGAGCCTGGCAGCACATTGTCAAGCTCCTGGGCCAGCCCCAACATGCGCTTCAGGACCAGTGCGTCGAGGCGGTCTTTGTCCATTTTCGGGTATGCCACCTGGGCCAGCGAGATAAGCGCACTGCGAAAGACAGAGCACGGGTCGAAAATTCCCACCATCTGTGTGAGAGCCTGCGCCAACGTCACCCGATCCTCGGCGGGAATGGAGTAGAATTATCCCAAGTCGGCATCATCCAACGCAGTCGGGACTGCAAGTAGCGCTTCCAACTCCGTTCAGATCACCAGGTCACATGTAGCAGTGAAGCGGCGGTGTTTCTCTGGTGATTAAAACCAACTTCAGCATGCGAATTGCCAGAATTATGTTTACTCTCCAACACACCGATGTGGTGAAGTAGAAACTAATTTGCACGTTATCTTTAAGTGACAAACCTTACTAATTGTCTGTGTCAGGTGGTGGTGGCTTAACAACACATTTATATTCATGCGATCTAACCCAAGAAGCATTATAATGAATAATATTGGTCGCTAAAACCTATATGTTAAACTCTAAATGACGAGTATTTGTGATGTCCTCTAAAACGATTACAGATATTTTATTCCGTTTTGGCCATGCCATGTCTCCTTGATCAACATTCAGAAGCAGCACAACCAGAATATCTAATCTAGTGTTTGTTTAACACGTAGGCTTTCGCGACCAATGTTATTCATAATCAACGATTTTGGGTTTAGATCGCGTTTATTTATAAATGTGTCGTAACCCTCCACCACCCGACACGGCCAATCAGTAAAAAATGTGTCACGTTGACAAAGACAAATAGTTCACTGCTTTAGCCCACCGGTGTGTTGAAGCAACAACATTCACAATTTGAGTACGACGTTTCGCTGGTAATTACAACCAGCATCATCGGGCAATTCGCCAGAAGGAACCATTCTGGCGAATTGCCCGATGATGCTGGTTGTAATTACCAGCGAAACGTCGTACTCAAATTGTGAATGTTGTTGCTTCAACACACGGTGGCTAAAGCAGTGAACTATTTGTCTTTGTCAACGTGACACATTTTTTACTGATTGGCCGTGTCGGTGGTGGAGGGTTACGACACATTTATAAATAAACGCGATCTAAACCCAAAAATCGTTTATTATAATCTAGTGTTTATAGTTTTCACTTTTGAAAGCATAATGCTAACTGATACATTTTTCGATAATGACTTTGAATAAATCTTTAAGGATAGAGGTGTTTAACCCAATTTATTTTATACTGTTTTTTAATTTCAATGGTAAATTAAATTGCACCCAAGTTACAAAACTGACAGATTGTATGTATTGATGTTATACAGTTGAAAATGGGAGAGATTAATCATAACACACAAAGGAAACACACATAAGGCTGTTTGACACGATGGGGTGGACTGAAGAAGTGTATGACAAAAGTATATTTAAGGACATCCTTGCGGGAAGACTTCCAGATGATCATTATGTAAGTATTCCTCCTTCGGTGAGAATATGCATGCATTTATGTTTGTGAGATGTCAAAACCTGTCACATTGAAGCACATTTTCCCTTTGAAAAGCATTCCACCGCGGCATATTAAAAGTAACATCTGCTCATTCTTCAAGAAGGTAAATCTCAACAATTGGCTTTTCAATTATATTTTGTGTCATTATACACTTATTTAAGAGCTGTAACAATATATTCTTGCTAATACATATATATATTACCCACTTATGTTTTCCACTATTATACTGTCGATTTTTGAGTTACATTGTCGAATGCTTTGTTGTTGTTTGCTGGCCGAGTCTCCCTTGCAATAGAGCTTATTAGCACAATGTGCTTTACTGCGGAAATAAACGTTTTATTTTAAATAGCATGTGATTTTACACCACATTTTTACGATTATGGACTCGACATATGTAGTGGCCGTTACCAAAACCAAGGAATATGACGACCCACTAGACCTAATGTACTGTGAGGCTGCACCTAACGGATGCGCTATGTACATCAGCACCATCGTGGGGAGCCTGGCACTGGCACCTGGCATGCTGCTAGGATCGCAATGATTCATATTTAAGACAATCCTGAGCGAATTCATAAACAATTGCGATATTCGAGCAGCTGCTTATGAAAATAATGAACATCATGCGGGGGCTTACAATCGCTGTCATCTGTCGACCGCCGTCTTCACAGCTGTCAGAATTATTTTCTGAGATTTCCGATTTGAGTGTGGATCACTTCGTTCTCACTACATTATTTGTGGCAACCTAAATTGTTCCGAATCAACGGGTTCTTGTGGTAAAATCAACACTGATTTCGCCTAGATTATTGACAGTCACAGTTTAACCCAGGACATCAGTGGAACAATATGTTGCTCAGGAAATATACTGGTTCACATAATTACGTCTGTCGATTCCATGACTGTAAAGAAAGTTATTAATGAAGACGTTGACATTTCAGATCACAATGTCATGAAGTGCCGAGTGGAAATACTTATTGTTCACTCAAATATCACAATAATATCCTATCCAGACGAGAAACAACTGGACCATGATGCTTAATGTCTGGTCATCATCAGGATGTCTAAATCCTGCATGGATGGTTGATTAATTGCAGCTTATTTAGACTATGACATCACCGTTGATGTATATGTGTACGTATAAAGATAATGGGAATTCCCGCAGTAACTGGCTCTCACCAGAGGCTTATTTTTCTTCTTTCGTATGGCTCACGTGGATAGAGAGCAATAACTACAATTTCACATTCAGGTGGTCAGGCCAGATAACAGCGTCAGGAGTAGTGGAGTGTATCACTGTCATGTCTCCTTCATATTTATGGATCAGGCATTGCGTCGTTATATATTGTATGATCTATTCTGGATGACCACAGTCACACACTGGAAAGTATTGATTTAAAGCTTTCGTGACTGTAGGAATTCACATTCTTTGGGTCTTTCGGTAAAGCCACGTAGATAGAAAATAAGAATAATACAAATAATAAAATAAAAACAATATCACGACGTTTCGATTGCAACACAAGCAATCGTCTTCAGGTGAAAAATATATGGCGGGAGCGCTGTTAAGACAGGGTGTTATAAAGACTTGAGATGGTTGCAGCCCAAGGGTCAGTGGGCGGGGCTAGAGATGAAATTTGCATGTAAATATAAGGTTGGGGAAATCTTGACAAACGGAGCTGTGGGGTGGCCATTGTATATCGAGAGATTAACATGTCAATGTAAGAGCAGTCTTATTATCTCTAAGATCAGGGCTAGGCCAGCCCTGAACAAGATCCGTTTAGCATGAGGAGAAGCGACAGCAGCAGATGTGAGTGTAAAAGTGATCAGTATTACCTTAGTGTTATGGCATCTCTTCAGAAAAGTGACTCGATCAGGTCGATCACTTTTGCACTCACATACTGAATGTATATAACCCCCTTCATTTACCTCAATACACGTCTCTACAATCGCGGCTTTGATGGAGAAAATAATGGGAGAAATTGTTGTGGGAGGCGACTGAAATTTGGTCCAGGATCCCACCATGGGAAAATTGCATACGTTTCTATCAGACTAAAATGCTGTACAGACTCATTTAGTCCGAAATAATCTTTCAAAACCAGCTGAAGATCCCCTGGAGGACCTTATAACCCCTGGAAAAAGGCTTCACTCATTTATACAATGCACACAATACAATCTGCAGAATTCATTACTTCCTAATTTCCACACCTTTGTTGCCATATCTCATTAAGGTAAACATCCTAGAGATTCAGCTCTTTGATCATGTCCCAATAACAATCCAACTTGTTCTAGATCCCGATGAGGTCATGAGCAACTTCTGGTTCATGGACAAGTGGCTTCTGGATGAGAACCAACTAATCAGGGAACTAATAAATTAAACCAAATAATTAATCAAAATTAACTCCTCATTGACTCCTCCGTTCACTCCTCAGGTAATAGGGTATTCCATTAAAGTATAAATTAGGAGCTCTCTGATAGAGAAGGGTGCCTGTAAATTGAAAAACATCCGGGAAAAGCAATAACTGGAGGAGAAAATGGGCAAGCTTCATGAAAAGTTAAAATATTCACATTTTCTAGAGACCCTTAAGGAAAAAGACTGGATAAAATTAGAACTCGGCAGACTGCTAAACGACTAAACAACCTGATTGTTTAAGAGAGCCAGGTTACCTTTTCAGGACCCTTCCCCAGACACCGTCAGAATATGGGCAAGAATGATCGTAGCCAGATGGAATCGTTCTTACATCGCATCCACCCACTGAGCAGAACTAGATACATTAACAATGTTTCAAAGAATACCATGAATCCCTATACAAATCCAACGCCCTGTCTAACAAGCATATCAACTTTTTCTTACTAAAAGATCTCCCCCACCCCCCGAAAATAAGCCTGGAGCAAAGTGTGGAGTAATGCAGGCCGATCGCCCTTCAGGAGTTCCATGAGGCTATGGCTGCATCCCCTACAGGGAAGGCAGCTTGCCTTGATGGAATCCCAATAGGGTTATAGAGGAAGATTTGGTCCCCCCTTTCGACACTTTTAAATATAACATTGGACGCAGTTATATTGTCAGCATGTCTTCACCACTCCATGAATGAATCAAGGATATTGTTCCTTTATAATCCAGGCTCCTGGACGATGCACTGGTCATTTACAGGTCTATTTCCCTATACAATTCTGGCCAAGATCCTTTTGGGAAGACGAGAGAAGACTCTCCCGATGATTATAGGCAACGCTCAGATGGGGTTCGTTAAGAATAGGAATTCCACTGAAAATGAAAAGACTCTAGATAATGCAGTAGATAGCTACAATAAACGACCTCCCTGCCTATGCCCTTATGTTGGACGAGGAAAAGGTGTCCGACAGTATCGAGTGGGCTTTCGTATTCCGAGTAATGGACAAATTTAACTTCCCCTCCCAATTCATGGGCACGTGCAAACTTTCTTGCTTCAGGAAGCCACCACCTGCTTGGCTTCTTGGGTCAACGTCCTCATCTATTTCCACAACAGGGCACATTTCATAAAAACTATAATTCTCGATCAAATACTGTGCCTTCTGACGATGGTTCCTACACGGATCCCGAAGGCTTTTTGAAGACACTGCATTCCTGAATGTATTCCTTTATATAGAATCAAAAGCTCACGTGCATTTTTATCTCTCTCTCTCTCACATTGCCAGTGGATCAGGGCAGTCTGGCTCGCCCCGATTTCCGGAAATGTCACAGGCAGTAGGCCTAGAAAGGTGAAGCGCTGGCTTGACCCAGCGAAGCAGGAGATTGCTAAGAACTGAGAGGAGAAATCGGTTAAATTGTGCTCGTTGGAGGGGTTGCATTTGCTACAAATAAAAATAAACCACGAAGAATACAGGCACTATGGATGGTTTAATCGACACATGTGAGTTGCAAAGACCGTAAAACCTCTCTCCAGAGCCCCTACCCAGCGAATCGACGCTATGGGGAAACCCATCACTTAAAGTCAGACCATGGATTAGTGAGAGGGATTTTGTCCAAGAAACGGTTGATTATCCCTTGTCTTGTGGACGGAGGGTTGCTGCCTTTTCATAGCATGCAGACCGTCTATAAAATCCCTCAATCACAGTGTTTTAGATACCTTCAGATAAGAAATGCCATAAGGACATCCCTCAACAAGAACCTGGGGGCTCTAGTCCATCCAGTCACTGACTGGTTGGAAGCACCAAGGGTTAAATACAAACTGTCAGAGGCTTACCCACTCCAGGGAGGAGGGGCTTCTGCCATTAGATCTGCAACCAACAAACTGTGGGATAGATTTGTTCCCTGTGAGACTACGATACAGATGTGGACAAATATCTTGCGAGCCCTAAGACCTGGTCCATAAGCTCTCCCACTGAAACTCAATCAGTTGAAATTCATACACGAAACATACTTCACCAATGAGAAAAGAGCAAAATGAATAGAGGTACCCACAGACTTCCAAGATGCACAACAGACAGGGCACAAATATATGCCCACGCTATCTGGCTCTGCCCAGATGTTGCGAAACTTTACCATAAGATCACAAGCTTTTTTTAATGACCTGTGTGGCACAAACCTCTCCCTGTCGCTAGAATAGACCCTATTGGATTTTAAACCTGGCACAGTAACAAGATAAGAAAATGCCCTGCTCCAGGCATTTTAATACCATAACCAGGAAGGCTATACTGGGCAACTGGAAAGATCATGAGCACCCCTCATGGAAACAATGGCACAGCATTTCCTAGCACATGTGGACATAGAGCACTTAAGTCATAAGCTTCGAGGCCAAATGGTCCTCTTTCCTACAGCACTTGAGATGAGCCTGTCGGATTAGAGGGCTGGGAGGCAGGGACCAGGATAGAGAGGAATAGCACCTCAGTAATCAAATGAAAGCGAAACTCGGAATGGTGGAGGATCAACATGAACACTAATTAGCCCCGCCTAGCCGATTCGATTTTAGGGGATTTATCTCCCCCTTCTTCCCACCTCCCCCATTCCCTATCTACCCTATGTTTCCCTTATTAGATTGGTTATATTCCCCATCCAATGTTATCTCCTCCCCGTTAAAACTTTAGTTTTTCCACCACTTTGTATCCTCACATGGTTGGGGCAGCAGGCCCCTTACCCCAATTTTCACTTCCCTTCATATGGTACAGTTGCATCGGGATTGTCTTCCATGATTTGTGATACCTGGTCACAAGAACCGCGTGGTGTGCTGTATTGGGCTCACGTTTCTTACAATAAAAGCCAAAAGAAATTGGCTGTTCAAGATGGATGCCACAACTTGCATCTTACCCAAAAGTTATCCTTCTTGGGGAAGATGCAAATGCTGTTTCAATACAGTTCTTCGGAAATGGTGGTTTGCATGGGGTTAATAACTTTGTACACGCGATGCACATAGTTGTCTGTTAGTACATGTGTAGTGTATCACTAAGAAATACTAATAGTGGGAGGCACTCTATTTATTATAGCCTTCACAGGTACAAGGGTAACTACATTAGGGTCAGGACAGCTAACAGGCTGCCTGACTTAACAACGCTGAGAATGGGAAGACGGTGACGAAGACTCCAGCAGCACAACGGTTCCACTCCAAACAACACCCCCGGACCTTCACTCGGGGTCCCCCTTTTATACACCCAGCATGGCCTCGCTCTGCCTACGGCCACGGCCCCCTTCTAGAACCTACTAGAAGGTTCCCGGGTTTTACCTCACGTGCCCCCTCTATCACCTTGGCCCACATCCCTCTCTCTGGTTAATCCCATGACCTGCTGGCAGACAGGGCTGCTATTCTCCAGATCCCTTTCTCTGCCAACAACCGGCGCTACGTGCCATAGTGACTCCTTCCTTGTCACAACACATGTATCGCATGCATATACATTATTACGAACATCATAGGTAACCATATTCGCAAGCTGCATTCATCAAATACATTTTACAGGCACATAATACTGTTTTCCAGATCCCATAAGACAAATTATCCTGACACACCATGCCGGACTTTTGACTCATATCTATTTTCTATTGCAAGTTTGATCGTGCTATATGTTGCACACTGCATGATGTTTTAGGCATATGTGTCTGTGCTCAAAAACTGTTATAAAAAAGTGAGTATATATTACGTAAGTCATTAATATTTTTACAACATAAGGCCTGCTTAAAATATTGACATAAAGGACCAGTAAATTGAGATTGCATTGAGAGTTGAAAAAATGCAATCCAGAAATGTGTTCTTGATTTCATAGTATGAAACTTTGAATGTTATCCCCGCAGAGGTAAGCGTGGGTTTACTCTGCATTCTCCAGTGCTTCCTACGTGTCAAATGCATTCATTTAATTCGATAAACAACCCAATATAGCACCATTTGGAAAATAAAAAGTAATGCTCAGTGAGCTTCCACTGAATCAATAAAAGCTTGTTGTGTATATACTGTACATATATAATTTAAACTTTTCGTATAAATGTTTCGATATTTAAGAACATAACATGTAAATTGCAGGTCTATCATACCAAATGTATATAAATGTCCGTTGGTGTTTTCTTGATTTCAGTTTAGAAATAAGAAAATACCAATAACGGCAGTTGATGAGAACCGGATTCACTGTGTAGTATATGTGAAGTGTTCTTGAAGACTCGTGGACAACGGGGTAAGGCACACGTATTTATTTACACAATGTCTTTACAGTACTGGAGGGATGTATCGGCCCCCTCACCCGTACAACTGGGAATTCACCCCTAGCTAGCCTTCCTAGCCGAGTCCTCCGCTAACGAGCTAGGGAGGCTGTCTGGCCCGACACTGGTTAGTCGGGCTACGGTACCCGGAATCCCAGAGGTCTGACTCTGGTTCCGGGACCACGCCACTGGCTCCAGCCTGCACTGCCCTTACAAGGGCGGTGTCCCAGGGGGAGTCCAGGGCCTATCTGGCCGGTCTTCTCTCTTCCCTTAACTACTCTAAGACTGCGCCCCGAGCTCTCTGGCTCAACCCTTTTTATACCCCCCTAGAGGATCGAAACCCCCCTCACGCCGTCCAGTACGGACGTCGTTGCGGGCACCACCCCGTGTGCTCACGGAGACCCCGCCCACTGTGTCTGTTTTCCGTTAGCCCCTATGCAAACAGCCCTACACAACAGACCCTCTGTAACAGCCCTACATCACCCCCCCCCTGTATAGCTCGCAGCCGTCCCGGCTGCAACAACTTTCAATAAAGGTTATTTAACCCCTGGATTTCCGCGTGTGCCTTAAAAAAAAACGTTTTTAACGCTAACATGAGGGAACCAACAGCAACAATGACAACAACAACAACAATGACAACAACAAAACCCACAACCCCGAAAGGGAACAATCCGACGCACCCCCCCGAATAAATACGGATACCGTAAGAACAAACTATATACAATTTGCAGCGAAGCCACCATACACACAACAGCAGGTGAGCACAACGTATGTGAATTCAATGGGCAGGGAGCACACCCCCCCACACAACACACAATGAACACAACATATATACACATCTTGCGGTTTCACAACAGTCTGCGCATTTTTGCGCGTGTCCTTGCGGTTTCACAACAGTCTGCGCATTTTTGCGCGTGTCTTGCGGCGGGCCCCTCACACGGGGAAACCCCGGGGGCGGGCCGTCAGGTGGTAATCGTCCGTCCGGGAGCGAGGCCTCCTCTGATGCCTCGTGACTGTTGGTATCCCCAGAAGGGGTGGTCGGGCGTGAGCCCGTCAGTCTCGATGCACCTGGAGGTGGCACGGCCGGCAAGGCATTAGGTGAGCGCGGTGGAGACGGACCTAGTGAGTCGGTCGACCCCCCACACGTCTGGCCACGCATGTGTGAAGTGGGTTTGTGTGCCGCGACGAAAGGTTTCAACCGAGAGGGGTGCACGAACCATCGCCGCTTCCCCCAACGAATGCGCACGCACTGTGGTCGCAAGACCTCGACCACTTCCACAGGGCCCCGCCACGGCCGCGCCAGCTTAGGGAGGTAGCCAGGGGTACTTGGGACAGTGCAACCATGCCCTGTCCCCGGTTTCCACTGTATGACATGCGCCCGACCCAACCTGAGGCGCTCGTTCGCCTTTTGACGGAGGTCCGAGTTCAACCTCGCAGCATCCCGCGCCTCTGTTAATTTAGCCAAATTAAATTTGACGTGGTCAGCCAATTTAGTTTTTCCTTGCTGGTCGGGGATCTGCAGCTGGGCGCGAACAGGCGGGTCGGGTTCGCGACCGTACATAAGGTAAAAGGGGGAAAACCCCGTAGCTGCATGGGGTGCCATCCGGTATGCCGCCAAGACCCCCTGAATATGCAGGTCCCAATCAGTCTGAGAATCTGAGACCTGCTGTGCCATCATTGACGAAATGGTGCGATGCAGGCGCTCGACCATTCCGTCGGTCTGTGGGTGATACGGGGAGGTCCGAATTTTCTTTGTGCCTAAGAGGTCACAGACTTGTTTAAGTAATTTGCTGGAAAAATTTTTACCCTGGTCGGTCAGCAGCCGTTCCGGAGCACCTTTGTCCAGGACGTATCCCTGAACAAAGGCGTCCACGATGGCTGCTGCCGACTGGTTGGCAAGGGGCCAGGCCATGGGCCAGCGCGTAAAATACTCGACTCCTGTCAGCAAATACCTATTGCCCCTGGGGGTGGCGGGAAATGGGCCCAAGATGTCCAGTGCGACAAGCTCATTTATTCTGGACACCTTGATTGATTGTAAAGGCGGGTTAGACTCCCGCGCCGGCGGTTTCCGTTGCGCACACCGCGGGCATGAGCTCAAAAGATCCCCCACATCCTTTGTCATACCAGGCCAAAAAAAATCAAGTTGTATCAGTGCAAGGGTCTTTAGAGTCCCCAGATGTAACAGGCGCTCATGCGCGGCCCACACCACTTTGCCTCGCAACTCCGAAGGACGACCAGCCGATGTCGCTGTGATTTTGCGTCCCAATGCATGAGCAGACCCTGTACCATTTCCCATGCACCCGAATCACCTTTCACCCGGCCAGCACCCCCGACGCGACGACGCCACCCGAGGAGGGAGGTATCCTCCATTTGGAGGCGCCCCCACTCAGCGACGGGCAACCCCAACAGGGAATCCCTTCCCTGTTGTTCGATCGAATTATCAGGCAGTGGCTCGTCGTCGTCGGTGGCTGCCAGGATCGGGACCGATGCGTCCCCTGAGGGTCTGCAACGTCCCGACCCCAGGAGGCATGCACATTCCGAGGTGGTTGGCATGCGTGACAGAGCGTCCGCGTTGGTATGGCGAACGCCCTTACGGTAAGTGGTCTCAAAATCAAAATCCTGGAGAACCTCCAACCATCGAGACAACTGTCCCGATGGTTGTTGAACCCGCAGGGCATACTGTAGTGCCGCATGATCTGTGCGGACGGTGAAATGCCGACCGTACAGATATGGGCGGTACTGTTGGATGAAAAAAACAATTGCCAACAGTTCTCTACGGGTAACACAATATCTCTGCTCCGCAGGAGACAACACCCGACTACCGTACGCGACCACCCGTTCAACGCCATCAACCACCTGGGAAAGCACTCCCCAATACCCGTGTTGCTCGCATCGGTGTCGAGCAAAAAGGGTTTCGAAAAATCAGGGTAGATCAAGGGAGGGGCTTTCACCAGGGCGTCCCGAAGGGAGCGGAACGCAGCCTCCTCCTCTTGACCCCAGTGGAAACGAACCCCTTTAGATGTTAAAGCGTGCAGGGGTTTAGCAATTTTTGCAAAATCAGCAACAAACCGTCGATAATACGACGCGAATCCAATGAAACTCCTGACCTCTCCCACCGAGGTGGGAGTCGGCCAGGAGCTGACACACTGCGTTTTGGCGGGATCGGTAGCAATACCTGAGCGTCCCACGATGTGCCCCAAATAACGCACCGAATCACGCAACAAATGGCATTTTTGGGGCTTAAATTTCAAATTAGCAGCCCGCATCTTTTGGAAAACCGCCCGCAACCTCTGGAGATGCTCATCAAAAGTTCTACTAAAGACGATAACGTCATCCAAATAAATGAGGCACGACTCCCATTGCAGTCCAGCCAAAACCAATTCCATTAAACGCTGGAAAGTTGCCGGCGCCGAGTGTAAGCCCATCGGCAACCTGTTGAATTGAAACAAGCCGTGCGGCGTACGAAAAGCAGTTTTAGGCTTTGACTCATCATCCAGAGGAAGCTGCCAGAATCCCGAAAGTAAATCTAGTGTGGAAAAGAATCGCGCTCCCGCCAAGGCGTCAAGCGATTCATCCATCCGAGGGAGCGGGTATGCGTCGGCAACCGAAATTTTATTAAGACGCCGGAAGTCAACGCAAAACCGCAACGAACCGTCCTGCTTTTAAACCAGGACGATCGGCGCTCCCCAAGGGCTGGTGGAAGGAGAAATGATGTCCGCGGCCAACATGTCATCAACAGCCGATTTGACATGGTCCTTTTCGGCGGGACTCAACCGAAACGGATTTTGGCGAATTGGCGCGCTGTCACCCGTGTCAATATGGTGACGCAGCAAGTGAGTGCAACCCAAATCATACTTATTTCGACTAAAAACGTCGGAAAATTCTCGCAGTAATGTTTTAAGTTGTCGACGCTCTGAATCGGACAGGTCCGTCGATCCCGCACAAAGCGCCTCGAGCCACCCTTCATCGCTGTCCGAACGCGGTCGCGACGCAGGGACAGTGTTGACGGAATTTACGGCGGGTTCCTCACACGGCACCGGCGTTGCGTGAGCAAGCACGGTCCCCTGTGGGAGCACCACCGTCCGCGAGCCCACATTTAGGACCGCGATGAAGGGTTCACCATCCCCTCTCACTATGGTCTGGGCCGGTAGTAAGTCAGGTCCACTAACCCCGGCCCTAGACGGTCCCAACAGTACCCTTGTGCCCCAGCACCCTTAACGAGGGGCCGCCGAAGTTTCAAGGGTACCAACATTTGCGTTCCCGGAGGAACGCGTACCGTTCTCTCCACGAACGCCGGCACCGTCGCGAACGCCGTCCGAGTCGCAACCGGTGATGGCAGAAACGCCATGCGTCTGCCCGATGGAAGCTCTATGCACCCCTGGTCGATCAAAATTACAATCGGCATTTTGGCCAGGAAGTCCGTCCCCAGCAGGCACGGAACCGCCAGCGAGGAAGAAACAAAAATCGGCCCAGACAATTTTATTTCCCCGATACAAATTTGGGCACGAATTTGTCCGATGATGCCAAGTGAGCCCCCGTTAGCCGCATAGAATGGTATGTTAACTGGCATCAAGGGACGACTCCGGACAGGGAGAATGTTATAAATTAATTCCGAAATAATAGTCGCCGATGCCCCCGTATCGACCAGGATGCGCACTTCCACCCCGTCGATATATCCTACAATGGCCGACGACCCCGACGATGCGGCAACCACACGATCGGCCAGCACGGACCACTGGCCGGGTTCGATATGGGTACCCGGAGTGGTGCGTGATGGTGCGATGGTGCGTGATACCGGCCCCCCTCTCGTCGCGGTGTTTGAGTGCGTGACGGGTGTGTGTGTGGGCCAAACGTGTGGGGTGCCGCGACTCGCCGGTTTTTGACGGTGGAGCTTGGGATGAGGCCAGTCGTCCCGGTGAGGTGTCGTCCGCGCTGACGAGGAGAGCGGCACCCCGAGGCGACGTGGCCCCGGACGCCGCAGTTAAAACACCGCGGGAGCGACGTCGGAGGTGACGAATGGTCGGAACGGCCCGACCCGTCCTGGCCCGGCCGTGCACTCGTCGCCTGTTGCCGTCGGTGGTCGACGGCGTAGAGTTCCTCCGTCGGAAGGGTGGCTGCAGCCACCGCACGCCCCGCCGATGCCCTGCTGGCTTTGCGCCGAAGCGACAGGAGGTTTGCGTGGAGGAGCCGCGCCGCCTGGAGCGATGTCATTTCCGCGTCCTCCTGTGCGACGACAGCGATGTCAAGATCGTCGGCCAGGAGGAGTATCTTCTCCGTTACCATAGCGTCGATGCCGTCGTCATCCATCCGGGGGAAGGCCGACTTGGCCATCGCCAGGAGGCTCGTTCGGTACGCTAGGGGCGACTCCTTTTCTCCCCGCTTGCGGTCGTAGAACTCCTGTCTGCATTCCGCCGATGGTCCGTAGACCCCTCCCAGCAGCTGCAGCGCCATCGGTAACGTAGAGCGCCTTTCCTTTGGTGCCGATGTTAGGGCGGCAAGCGCGTCGCCGTCCAGGAGCGCCGGCAGGGCGCTGAGAGCTTCTTCGTCTGTCCATTTAGCCATTTCTTGGTGGGCGAGGAAGCGTCTTCGGAAGCCGCTCCAGTCGCCCTCTGCGCCACGAATTCTTTAAGCGGGGGCAGCCTTTGGTGTAGTGCAGCGGTTGCCGTGGAGTCCCGTGGGCTGCTGCCTCCCCGACTCGGCTGCGTCTCGGCGCGAATGGCAGATGGCATCGCCTGTCGCAGCTTTGATGACGCGCCCTCCTCCGTCGTTGATGCGGCAGCCCAGCGCGGCCGATGTCGGACCCCAGGTTGAGGTTGGCCACGCCCCTAGCGGTCGCTGCGTCGATGGCGGGAAATTCAAAATTTAAATCTTCAGAAATGGCGGGAAGGCGCTCCATACGCCGGTTCCCCTCGCCCCGCGGTGGACCACCAGCCCCCAGCCGTGTGATGTTCTCCAGCATAGCGGCAGCGGCGTAGAGCAGTTCCGCCAGCCTCTCGTGAGCCAGCCTCAGGTTGTCTCCCCGCTGCTCCTCTTCATGGCGACGCTCCGGTAAGCACGCGTCCGGCCCCGGCTGCACGTCGTCTTGTTGAGCCATCTCGGGCTCGACAATTTCGGCGGCGTCTTCCGTCTGCTGTTCCCTGGCTCGAGCTGATCGGCGCGTGTCCATGTTCTTGGTTCTTCTGACGCCAGATGAAGTGTTCTTGAAGACTCGTGGACAACGGGGTAAGGCACACGTATTTATTTACACAATGTCTTTACAGTACTGGAGGGATGTATCGGCCCCCTCACCCGTACAACTGGGAATTCACCCCTAGCTAGCCTTCCTAGCCGAGTCCTCCGCTAACGAGCTAGGGGAGGCTGTCTGGCCCGACACTGGTTAGTCGGGCTACGGTACCCGGAATCCCAGAGGTCTGACTCTGGTTCCGGGACCACGCCACTGGCTCCAGCCTGCACTGCCCTTACAAGGGCGGTGTCCCAGGGGGAGTCCAGGGCCTATCTGGCCGGTCTTCTCTCTTCCCTTAACTACTCTAAGACTGCGCCCCGAGCTCTCTGGCTCAACCCTTTTTATACCCCCTAGAGGATCGAAACCCCCTCACGCCGTCCAGTACGGACGTCGTTGCGGGCACCACCCCGTGTGCTCACGGAGACCCCGCCCACTGTGTCTGTTTTCCGTTAGCCCCTATGCAAACAGCCCTACACAACAGACCCTCTGTAACAGCCCTACATATGTAATGGATATAGATTCCATGAAGCACATTGGAACCGACGACCTCACTCTTCTGGCTGAATTTGGAAGCCTGGCAAGAGACAATGGTAATAATTCCTTTTAAAATACTTATAAACATTCATATTTTTGGGGGGAGGGGTGGGGCGTTAAGTCGTTTAACAATGTGTGTCGTAAACTATCCTCCACCCGACACAGCTGATATATAAAACATTTAAATGAATTAAATGTGTAAGATGTATTTCTACTCCATCACACCATTGTATTGGGGAGTACTCTGACAACACCATCACTATTAAGGCCATCAGGGGTCAATCCCGTCAAGAGGCGGTAACTGCACCATCTCAGTAGGGGCAGGTCCTTTTGGGGGAGTCCAAAACGAAACCTTTTGGTGTGATGGTCAGACGAACCGATTGGTTCCACCATTAAGTCAGAGATCTACATCACTAGGAGGAACAGTAAGTAAAATGAATGACCACCAACGTGCGTTGCAGAGGAACATCCTGTGTGAGAGGCTCATCAGTCATAAGCTAGGGGAAACCTTAAGCCAAAATGTGACAATTTATCGTCAAAAAAGGAATTTAAATTTCAAATAATTAATTAACGGAGAGATCCTAACACCATATTAATAATGACATTTTCAATATCGTTAAGGAATTATTTATCATGGCCTCGTGGATAGTATATTAGCAAAGTTTGATAATCTACATCTGCACAAAAACATAATAAATACATCAAAATTGCCTGGCTCCCACATTTGCTGAGACAAATGGCTACACCACTGTCCCTTCTGTCTACCCTCGGATGGTGTATAACTTAATACTCCGCCAGAATAGCTGAAGTCAATATGGTCATCCAGTCAGGTGCATGGCAGGTCATATGTCATATTGAGATCTGCAACCAGGGCTGCCTTGTATTGNAAAAAAAAACTAGCATTGTATATCTAAGATAGGCAATTGATACAGGTTCCAGAGGTTACATGCACACAACAGGGTCCTTAAGTATGAAAACCAGACAAGGAGAACCGATATTCTGGCTATTTTCACCCCAGGGTATCCCTATGCCTCTGTAGTGAGTCACTTCTGAAACACTAATAGTAGGAGGCAACACAAGTTTATTCTACACTTTAGACACTATAAATGGGTCAGAGTGGCCGGCATGCTGCCTGACCCACGACGCTGGAGACGAAGACCTAGCATGTTTGTTCCTTTCCACAATCAGACAGCCTTTATCCAGCCTCGGGACTTCCCTTTAATGCCTCCCGGCATGGTCTGGCTCCGCCCTCGACCACACCCCATCTGGAACCTACCAGAAGGTTCTGGGTATACCCCACGTGTCCCCGCGGTCACCTTTGCTGCACATCCATCACCCCGGCCGATCACATGCTCCGCCAGCCGGATAGGGTGCTAAGTCCTCATATGCCCCTTTCTGCCAGCAGCCAGCGCTATGCACCCTAGTGACACACTCTGTGGCATTGCATTCTCTGCTGGCAGAATGGCTGCTACACTCTGTTCTGCTGGTAGGTCGGCTGTTATGCCAACATTGTCTCTGGCTGTCAGTAACCAGTGCCACGTGCCGTAGTGGCCCATTCTATGTCACGACATCACCCACCCCTCCCTTAAAAAACACAGCTGTCCGGCAGACCTCCATACCTGATGCAGCGGGACGACAACACAATCAACCAACAACAATCCCGACGATAACAATAGCAAAAAAAGCAACAAGAACCATCATCCCCCTTGCAAGTCAATGAACAACAACAACCAACAGAAGNAAAAACAAATCTAAGTGGGTGTTGGCCACGTGCGCATGCACGCAGTTATGTCGGGGTTTGTGGCAATTCCGGCCTTGTAAACAATGTGACCCAGGTAGCGAACTGACTTTTGCAAGAGGTGACATTTTTGTGGCTTTAACTTCAAATTGGCCGCCCTCATTTTAACAAACACCGAATGCAGCCATTGCAGATGTTCCTGAAATGTGCGTCCAAAGAGGATCACGTCATCCAAATAAATCAAACAAGAATCCCATTGGAATCCCGAAAGCACCAACTCCATAAGTCGCTGGAACCTGGCTGGAACCGAGCGAAGTCCCATTGGAAGACAGTTCAATTGAAATAGCCTCTGCTGTGTGTAGAACGCTGTTTTTGGGTTGGAACTTTCATCCAGAGGCAATTGCCAAAACCCTGACATCAAATCCTGGGTGGAGAAAAATCGCGCACCCGAAAGGGCATCCAATGAATCGTCCATCTATGGGAGCGGTTAAGCATCTGCCACGGAGACCTTGTTCAATTTCCGAAAATCCACACAAAATCTCAAACTCCCATCCTTCTTTTTAAACAGGACAATGGGCGCTCCCCACTGACTGTTGGAAGGGGAAATTATATCAGCGGCCAACATCTCATCGACCGCATGACGCACATAGTCTTTCTCCTTAGGACTAAACCGAAACGAATTCTGACATATGGGAGTGGCACTACTTGTATTGATATTGTGATGCATCAGGGATGTGCGGCCAATATCAAATTTAATTTTACTAAACACATTGGAGAATTCCCGGAACAGTACATGCAACTCGCTCCTCTGCTCCCATGACAAATCAGGATTCTCCGAACACAACGCATCAATCCATGATTCATCCAACACCGCTCCCCATTCCCATGAAGCCACAACCTCAGAGGCCACATCACTGGTCTCTCCACAACAAGCGGCCGTCGCATGGGCCAAACTCGTACCCGCCTGTATAACCGCGGTACTCAACCCAGCATTCAACACCTGGAGGAAGGGCTCCTTTTCCCCCTCACTATCGTATGGGCCCCACCAAAGTGAGACCATGAATCGTTCTGTTCGAAGGGGTTAAAAGAACCTCCCCCTCAGTAACTTACTGATCAAGCTGATTCAGCAGCCGCAAGGGCACAAGCATCTGTGCACCCAGAGGAACTTGAACAGTTTGCTTAACAGGGACTGAACCATAGCGTTAGCCATACGCAACTAAGATGGGGAAGACAAAAATGCCAATCGACGCCCCGATGGCAGCTCAACACACTGCTGGTCAATCAAAATCTTGAGGGGCATCTTTTTCAAGAAATAAGTCCCCAACAAACAAGGCACCAATCTTACTTTGGAGCTTTCGTGACTGCAGGAATTACTCTTTGGTTCTTTCGGTAAAGTCACGTATAAAGATAAAATAATAAATTAAATACTAGCATACGACGTTTCGATTGCAACACAAGCAATCATCATCAGGTATACATGAAATAGAAACACAAATCTAGTATACTTAGAAATGGAATGTAATACAACAGAGAGTCGGATAACATAACAGCCAACACCCTACCTGGTTGATTACATTCTTCCTGAGAATGCTAAATTTGAGAGAGAGATAAAGCACAGAACCAGAAACATATAGACTGACATATAAGCAGACAGATATATGTCTGCTTATATGTCTGTCTATATGTTTCTGGTTCTGTGCTTTATCTCTCTCTCCAATTTATCATTCTCAGGAAGAATGTCATCAACCAGGTAGGGTGTTGAATGTTATGTTATCCGACTCTCTGTTGTATTACATTCCATTTCTAAGTATACTAGATTTGTGTTTCTATTTCATTTATACCTGATGATGATTGCTTGTGTTGCAATCGAAACGTCGTATGCTAGTATTTAATTTATTATTTTATTTTTATACGTGACTTTACCGAAAGAACCAAAGAAAAACAAGGCACTGCTAGTGACTTCGAAACCAACACTAGGCCCGTCATTTCAATATAATCAATCCGTACTGTCGCCAATATTTGGCCAACAATACCTAATCTCCCACCATTATTGGCGAGACATGGACTACCCACTGGATTAAGGCAACTCAATTTAAGCAGAAAGGTCCTATACATAAACTCCGAAATGATGGTGGCGGATGCTCCTGTATCGATGAGCACCTGCACCTCAACACCCTGCACGGTCCCCACAACCGCGGATGATCCCGCCACCACCGCCACGACATGATGTGCCAACGCGGTCCACTGCCCCGGAAGCTGCGGCCATCTACGACCCTCGAAAACCCCACTATCACGCGCCATGACACGACAAGCAGCGGCAACGTGCGAACCCGTCAGGTCTGCGATGAAGATGCCTGAAATGACTATGTGGGCCGGGTGTATGATGCGCCGTGACTCGCTTTTGGGCTCGGAGGAGTGAAGTAAGACAGTGCAGGTGCGGAGAAATGTCCCTGCTCGGCATGGCATTCCTTATAAATGTGGGTGACAGGAGCCCTCCATGGTGAAGGAATA
This sequence comes from Lethenteron camtschaticum, assembly GCA_018977245.1. Classification (NCBI taxonomy): domain Eukaryota; kingdom Metazoa; phylum Chordata; class Hyperoartia; order Petromyzontiformes; family Petromyzontidae; genus Lethenteron; species Lethenteron camtschaticum. The sequence continues at coordinate 25,183 of WFAB01001607.1, forward strand.
GCTCTCCTCTGCTGTTCCGGCTCCCGTTGCTGTCCCACGTCGACTTTACCCAGCAAACTCCCAGCCAGTGATGCACGAACTTGAGGGGGCTCCTTATCCTCTGGCTCTTCCATGCATTGAGCCACCATAATCGAAGTCAGGTTGTCCTCCTCCGTGTCAGGCAGAAAAGCGGTCATTTCCCGCGCCAACGCCAACAACCTCTCCAGCACCAGGGAGTCCAACTATGCCTGCTCCATCTTGGGGTATGCGGCTTGGGCCAGCGACATCAGCGCGCTATGGAAGGCGAGGGGCGTCTGGGTCTCCCCCAATCTTCACGTTGCAAATTTTTGTCGCACTAATCCCCCTAATCTCCCTGCCTAATCTCTCCCATCAACATAGTGCTAATCTCCCATTAACACTGCTGTTGTGCGCATATGCGGGGATGATACTCATTTTATGCCAATCTCTCTCCCTAATCTCTCTCTCCCTAATCTCCCCCGTTAACACAACTGACGTGCTTGCGTCCAGGGATGAAATTCCTTTCCAGCTCAGACCCGCTTGATTGCCCATCACCACGTAAATAACCTCTTGTGGTAACAGCTCTCTCGCTGGTTCAGCAGTTCCACTGCTGGATATTTTTTTCTGCCGGGGACGACCGCTTGTGTTGCGATTGAAACGTCGTGATATATTGTTTATTTTATTTTTCTACCTACGTGACTTTACCGAAAGAACCAAAGAGTATGGATCCTTGCAGTCACAAAAACTTCAAATCTAGATTTAAGAGTTACGTGGTGTTGAACTCGAGGAGTTCTGTTCTAATAAAAGTGACACAGGAGAATAAGAAAGAAGGTGTCTGCGTGAAATAATATCACAACACATTAAACTGTATACTGGACACCTGTGATCCCCTAAAATCGCGTTAGATCTAGGCTGTTAAACCCTCACACTGGTGCACAGATTAGTTATCATCTCAGAGCTGAATAGGTCGGGTGAAAATCTGGTATTATCATCCATACAGATTGTTGAGTCCCCACACCAACTTTCTAAGGCTGGTTCGGTCTGACCATCGATGGGTGCAATATTGATAATGCTCAAGCAATTTTCAGTTTTAGTGTTGTCCTTGATGCCTCATTAATCTTCGAACTACACATTAACGAGGTCCCGAAGGCTGTATTTTTATATTAGAAATATAGCCAGGCTACGCCTCATCCTTTAACTACCGGACACTGAGATGGTGTTTCATGTGTAATAAAGGACTCTTGCACAGTGTCGATCTCCGTTGTCCTTTATTTGGGTTCGTGTAAACCTCGCTCCCACGGCGTCCTCGCTCACGCCGCGTCTCCTCCGTTGAACACCATGCAGCCACACCGTTTCTGCTCCGCTATGCAGCCCCACTGCTGCTCCGCTATGCAGCCCCACTGCTGCTCCGCTATGCAGCCCCACTGCTGCTCCGCTATGCAGCCCCACTGCTGCTCCGCTATGCAGCCCCACTGCTGCTCCGCTATGCAGCCCCACTGCTGCTCCGCTATGCAGCCCCACTGCTGCTCCGCTATGCAGCCCCACTGCTGCTCCGCTATGCAGCCCCACTGCTGCTCCGCTATGCAGCCCCACTGCTGCTCCGCTATGCAGCCCCACTGCTGCTCCGCTATGCAGCCCCACTGCTGCTCCGCTATGCCCTTCTATGCCCGGACACCGATGGCCGACGGTGCCGAGGTCTCCAACACGTGGTGATCGTGCCACTCTCCCAGTACTGCCCAGCGTGGCCTCCTCCCGTTTCACTCCGTCTTAACTCTCCGGTCCCTTCCGGTTCCTCTCCCTAAATCCTCTCCCCCACGTGACCCTAACTGCTCCCTCTCCTCACGTGACCCAGACTCCGCCCCCCTCAATCCTTGCTCGCATTACACGACCCCCCCCCCTGATGAAAAACCCAGCCGTCCCCGGCTGCAACAGAACAAAATAATGCGAGCAACTTCCAACCATGGGCATCACCGGACAACGGAGATTATAACAAGATGATAACAAAGAACAACAAGAACAAGAACAACAATCAACGAAAGAAAAGGGATTTGGAACGCGTGCGGGTCGCCGGCCCGTCCAGAACGGCCGGCGGCCCCCCACAGACCGAGAACGCGACGGGGTTTTAAGAGCGACAGGATTAGAACCGCCCGCCGCTGTTGGAGGCCCGTCAACGCCAAGGTCCCGTTCCCCAGAGAGACCCGAGTCCGGGGTCTCCTGCAACCGTGTCTGTGGTGGGGTTGGTGGGGCAGCGGGGTCAAGTGTCCCCGTTGCCGTGGTAGGCCCACCCAAAGCAGGATTCGCTGCATCCGCCTGTGTCATGGCCGGTTCGTCTGTAGAAGGCACGACAGGCGCACTTGCAGGGTCAACAGGCAAAGGCAGAGGTGCGTCAGATGCAACAGACACCGGCAAGGCAACATCAGGAGATGACGCATCCGTCCGCGGGCCACGTAGGGTTTCAACCGAGACGTATGGACGTACCAGCGCTGAGATCCGAACCGAACACGCGCGGACTGCGGGGGGACCTCAATAAGCTTAACCGGCCCCTGCCATGGTTTGTGCAGCTTAGGGGAGGTCCCCGCCCACACCTGCAGGCAGTGCATCCAGGCCACGTCCCCACTCGCCAGGGGCATTTCCCATTCGAGCGCCGAGCGCAACGTTCGTTCCGGGCCTGGGTCTTGGCAGTAGCCAATTGGGCCCCCTCCCGTGCCTCGGTGACGCGGCGAACAGCGTCTTGAATGTACTCGGGGAGAGGCTTAACAGGACCCTTCGCCCCCGTACCCAGCTGTACGTCCACCGGCGGCACATTCTCGCGGCCGTACATCAGAAAAAATGGAGAATACCCTGTGGACGCATGAGGCGTCATCCGGTACGCGGAGAGTAATCCAGGGATATGCAAATCCCAATCAGCTTGTTTCTCGTTAACCGTATGACATAGCATGGCCGAGAGCGTCCGATTAAGCCGTTCCACCATGCCATCCGTCTGCGGGTGGTAGGGAGACGTACGAACTTTCTTGGTTCCCAGAGCAGCGCACACTTCCGCCAGAAATTTAGAAGAAAAATTTCGTCCTTGATCTGTAAGTAACCTTTCCGGCGCCCCTTTGTCCATTACATATCCAAACAGGAAGGCGTCCGTGATAGACGCCGCCGACTGGTCGGGTAAGGGCCAAGCCATCGGCCAGCGGGAAAGATATTCCACCCCGACCAGCAAAAATGTATTGCCCCTAGCGGATGGCGGGAAGGGTCCCAAAATATCCAATGCCACCAACTCGTTAATCCGAGACACCTGTATAGACTGCACTGGCGGCACATATGGGTGTTTAGGCGGCTTCTGCCGGGCACACTCGGGACACGCCCGAATGTGTCCGACGACATCCGTCGTCATACCATGCCAGAAGTAGTCTCGCTGCAACGTCAACAAGGTTTTCTGCACCCGAGATGTAATAGGGTGTCACAGTGCAGAGTCCGAATCAATTCATACCGTAACGACGATGGTACAACCAGACGCCAGCGATCGTGCAACCCCTCCCTCCACATCAGCAACCCATCCTGGAGAGAGGCCCCCGGCGTCCCACCGGACAGCAGTCCCCCCGCTCACTTCGCAGCCCGACTCCGTAAAGCCCCCAACGAGTCATCAAGCAATTGCTCGCGAATCCATACCGAGCGCGGCAGGTTCAGAACCCCATTGGCCGGTCCTGGGCACACTGGAGCCTCAGGCACCTCGACAGCTGACACAACAGGCCGAGAGGGTTGCTGAACCGGCATACACCTATTCGTACTCGACGCGCAAGCACAAGGGGGCCCCTGCTGCAATCTGGAGAGCGCGTCCGCGTTCGCGTGACGCGACCCCTTCCGATATTGAATTTCGAAGGAATATTCCTGCAGGGTTTCCAACCATCGTGCCAGTTGGCCAGATGGTTGGTCAACTCTCAGGGCATATTGCAAAGCCGCATGGTCCGTGCGCACAAACGAATGGCCGTATATATACGGCCGATATTGGCGGAGAAAATAGACAATAGCCAATAGTTCGCGGAGAGTAATGCAGTAGCGGGTTTCTACCGGTGATAGCACGCGGCTACCGTAGGCTACCACGCGTTCCACGCCGCCCTTGGACTGTGAGAGAACGGCCCTGATCCCGGTGTCACTAGCGTCCGTATCCAGAATAAAAGGGCGATCAAAATCCGGATAGTCCAATGTTGGCACCGTCGCCAAGCGATCGCGTAGGCCCTCAAACGCCGTTTCCTCCGGCGGTCCCCAACTGAACCTCCGCCCCTTCCCCGTAAGGAGGTGTAAGGGCCTAGCGATCGTAGCAAAGTTCAGAACGAACCTGCGGTAATATGAAGCGAACCCAAGGAAGCGACGTACGTCCCCTACTGAGGCCGGGGTTGGCCAGTTGCGAACGCACGCCGTCGTCTCTGGGTCCGTAGCCACCCCGTCCGCACTGACTATGTGTCCCAAATAGCGCACGGATCGTTGCAGTAGGTGACACTTTTTGGGTTTAAATTTCAGATTGGCGGAGCGCATCCTAGCAAACACCACTTCCAATCTCTGTAGATGTTCGTCGAATGTGCGGCTAAAGACAATGACATCGTCTAAATATATCAAACATGTCTCCCACTGCAGACCATTAACACCAGCTCCATCAACTGCTGAAAAGTGGCGGGGCAGCATTCAAGCCCATTGGAAGACAATTAAACTGAAATAAGCCCTGCGGCGTACGGAAAGCCGTCTTTTCCCTCGAGGACTCATCCAGGGGAAGCTGCCAGAATCCCGAAGAGAGATCAAGCGTTGAAAAAAACTTCGCTCCGGACAAGGCATCGAGGGAATCATCCATACGCGGCAGGGGTACGCGTCTGCCATGGACACTTTGTTTAATTTGCGAAAATCGACACAAAATCGCAGTTTGCCATCCTTTTTCTTCACAAGGACTACCGCCGCGCCCCATGGACTGTTAGACGGGGATATTATGTCAGCAGCCAGCATGTCCTCCACTGAGCCGCGAACATGATCCCGCTCCGTCGGGCTCAACCGATGCGAGTTCAACCGAATCGGAGCGGCGTCCCCCATATCAATGTGGTGGGAAAGCAAGGAGGTGCGTCCCAAGTCAAAATCATCCGAGCTAAACACGTCGGAATAGCTTAGCAACAGCGCGCGAAGCGTGGACCGTTGTTCCCCGGTCAGAGATGAGTTCTCCCCGCACAACTCGGCAACCCATCAATCATCCTGCCCCGTGGGGCCCGAAACCCCCCTACCATGTCCCGGCGGCCCCAGTCGTCATGGCCATGAAAGCAGTCGTAGCGTGAGCCAAAACCGTTCCGGCCGGTTCGCTAACATTCTCCGCACATCCATTCAGCACTTGTAAAAACGGAGGCTGACCCGGCCGGACAATCGTTTGTGCCCCGACTAGCGCCGAGCCGCCCGTTATAGCTGTTGACGGCGATAACAGAACCCCCGCTGCTCCCTCAACGCCAGGCACTGGTTTCCGATATCTCAACGGAATAAGCATCTGCGAACCAGGTGGAATGTCAACAGATACCTCGGACAGCGCCTGCACCTGGCAGACTGGCCCCAGGGCGACGGCAAGAACGAAATTTTCCGACCCTCCGGCAATGCAGTGTAAATTTGATTAGCCCTTATTTTAATGGGCATTTTTGCCAGGAAATCGGTCCCCAACAAACAGGGCACCGCGAGGGACCTGGAAATCAAAACGGTCCCTGAAGCTGACACTCCCCCAATCGATATGTTGGCGTCCACCTGGCCCACAATGCCCATACTTCCCCGTTCGCCGCTATGCAAGAGTCATAAACCGGTCGCACTTCCCCGGCGGAATGCCCAAGAGATGGAAAATGACGTCTGAGATAATGGTCGCAGACGCACCGGAGTCAACCAAAATGCGCACCTCGACCCCCTGAATAGAACCAGGCACAGTGGACGACCCAGTAGCGGCCGCAACCACCCTCCGTGCCAATTTCTGCCACTGCGTCAGCGAGCGACACGGGTCAATCGGCGGCCCCCCATTGTTAACGACACACGGACCGCGCGGCGATGGTGATGCATGAGGTGACAGGCCTTGCCGGGTGTCTGATGAGCACCGACTTGCCTGTCCTGGATGGTCCTTTTGCGTCACGTCCGTAGCCGAGGCCTCCTGCTGGGGCGGCCCGGGATGCGAGCCCAACAATCCCTGGCGAAGTGGCCCTTACGGCCGCAAAGGAAACACTCCACGTCATTGCGGCGCGCAGGACCCCCTCTGTCCCGACGCTCCCGCGTCGGCGGCCTGGACCGCAGCCCCGGTCCCACTGGGCGGAGGCGGCCGTCAACTCCTGCGGACCCCTGTCGTCAGGAACGTAGACCGCCTTCTTGGGATCCCACCCTGTAGCACCGCCTTCGACGATGGGGCCCCCCGTCCAAGCTGACACCTGTTTCCACCGTCGAAGGTTAAATTGGGTATCTAAGCACTTAGCTGCAGCACGGGACGTCAACTTATCATGGCCGCACACCGCATGGGATCCCCAAGTCTCTAGATAATTCCAGCATCTTGCCCAATATGAGGGTTCCAACAAATCAGGCTCCGTCTCAGGATATGCGGCCATGGCCAGTTCCAGAACGGCGCCTCGGAATGCCACCGGCGATTCTTCCGGCGCCCATTGCCGCTGTACGAATCTGCGATGAGCATCGTCCGGAGGCTCGTACGCGTCCGCCATTTCCTCAAAGACCCCCTGTAGCATCCTCTTCTTTTCGGCCTTGATGGAGCGGAAGAACCTGACGGACTCGTCATCGAGAAGTGTTGGCAGGACTTCTAGGGCCTCCGCGTCCGTCAATTTGGCGGATCGTACCGCCGCTTGGAACCGGCAGGCGAACGCACTCCAATCCCCGCCGATGGAGAATTCTTTAACAGTTGTTAGATGACGGCTGCGTGTCCTTGCTCCGCTGTCCTCCGTTGGTGGCGACTCGTGCGGCAGCGACAAGATGGCGTCACTCCGCAACATGTTCAAAATGGCGGCTCCCCGCGGTGGAGGGCATAAGATGGCAGCTTCCCGCCGTTCTTCCTCGGCCACGAGGTCGCACAGCTGCGTCAACACCGCCTTCAGTGCCTCAAGCTGGTCCGCCACTTGTTGCCATCCTTCGTCGGCGTCCACCTGCGCGGGTGGACCCACCGAAGCGGCAATGTCCTGCACCCCCGGACCGTCGCTCGTCCCTGCGTCGCTCCCTCCCTCCATCGTCGAAGATGTTGCAGACGATGGTGCAGGGACGTTCTTTCTTCTGAGCGGTTTTGACATGCCGTTTCACATCTGACACCAGTGTAATAAAGGACTCTTGCACAGTGTCGATCTCCATTGTTCTTTATTTGGGTTCGTGTAAACCTCGCTTCCACGGCGTCCTCCTCAGGCCGCGTCTACTCCGTCGAACACCCTGCAGCCACACCGTTTCTGCTCCGCTATGCTGCCCACTGCTGCTCCGCTATGCAGCCCCACTGCTGCTCCGCTATGCAGCCCCACTGCTGCTCCGCTATGCAGCCCCACTGCTGCTCCGCTATGCAGCCCCACTGCTGCTCTGCTATGCAGCCCCTCTGCTGCTCCGCTATGCAGCCCCACTGCTGCTCCGCTATGCAGCCCCACTGCTGCTCCGCTATGCAGCCCCACTGCTGCTCCGCTATGCAGCCCCTCTGCTGCTCCGCTATGCAGCCCCACTGCTGCTCCGCTATGCAGCCCCACTGCTGCTCCGCTATGCAGCCCCACTGCTGCTCCGCTATGCAGCCCCACTGCTGCTCCGCTATGCAGCCCCACTGCTGCTCCGCTATGCCCTTCTATGCCCGGACACCGATGGCCGATGGTGCCGAGGTCTCCAACATGTGGCGATCGCGTCACTCTCCCAGTACTGCCCAGCGTGGCCTCCTCCCGTTTCACTCCGTCTTAACTCTCCGGTCCCTTCCGGTTCCTCTCCCTAAATCCTCTCCCCCACGTGACCCTAACTCCTCCCTCTCCTCCCGTGACCCAGACTCCGCCCCCCTCAATCCTTGCTCGCATTACACATGCATATGTTTTGTCTCGTATTGACGTTTCTATTTTACTATTGCTGGAATCCCGTTTAAACTGTTAATTTACCTTCAACATGTGCAGACTTTGGCTACCAATATTATTACGTGCGCTCTTGTTTGCTAAACATGATTCCACTGCGCTTGGATCTTTCTAATGTCTTCTCGTGCGCTTTTGGTAGAGTTCAATATTCTTCTCCTCCCCTACAAGGCCCTCAGTGATGCTGCCCCCCTCATATATATAGATCCTCCTTGGCCATTATGTTACAACAAGAGTAGTTTGTTCTTCCGAATCTGGGCTGTTGTGTGTGCCAAGGTCACGTCTCTGTACACTGAGTGAGAGGGCTTTTTCTGGTGTGGCCCCCAGGCTGTGGAATTAACTTTCACTGGACATTAGCTCTGCGAACTCCCTCGTGTTTTAAAAATGTGTCTTAAAACACAATTTTTAAGGGCTTGTTTTATTTTTTATAATTAGTTTTGGGTCGGATTTTATGTGTATAATACTGCATGTTTGTTTTGTACACTCGCCTTGTCACCTCCGGGTAAAATGTTCTTTAGAATTGTAAATTATTATGTGCTATCCCCACTTTGATTTCCAAGTGTTACCAAAAATCTAAATTTTCTCAATTTACCCGTGTGCCTCTGTTTTTTTTTTAGAAATTAATACATTTGGAATATTGACAAAAGTGGACATGATTGTTACGGAGGAATTGAAGACAACTGACACAATTTACAAGAGGTTTTACATCAAGAAATGGTAATGCGCTTCTAACGTATTTCACAAAAAAATATCCAGCAAAAGGAAAGACATATTAAAACAAATCAGCGATAATGACAGTGATCACCTATCTATAGTTAGCTGCTCTGTGAATGGAACCCATGCTCCAGGCATGAAGGAGAGGATCCTTTTTGGCGAGTGTGGGAACACTGCCTCATATATAAGGTTTTATCAATCTGAACTTGAATCTAGCCAAGAGGTTTGCGTGTTTCATTGATATCCCCTATGTAAATTTTTTCTCCATAATTAATTCTCCAACAATAGTATATTTTACACCAATATGGGTATGTCTTAACGTGCCAAGTGTCTATGCGTTTATGCTCCATAATAATTTTACGTAAATAAGGATATAAATAACTACATTATAAAATTCAAGGCTGGAATCCCTAAATTCCAAGGATATATTTCGATTTAAAGCTTTCGTGACTGCAGGGATTCATCTTCTTGGTTCTTTCGGTAAAGTCACGTAGAAGGGAAGTAATAAAATAATAAAAATAAAACATAATAAATAAAATAATTCTCACGACGTTTCGGCTACAACGCAAGCAGCCGTCTTCAGGTGAAGAATGAGACACTACCAAGCTAGGAGCTTATATATAAGCTGGGTTGGAGGTGGAAGAGCGCCTTAACAAAAAGAATGTGCATATGAAGAGGAATTTAGCATATTCATGGGAAATGCGTAGGAGGTGGGCGGGGGGGTTTCAAAGTCATATTATGCCCATGCATTATGCAGGATCAGCAGCACCAAGGGGGGTGCAGGGAGTAGCATTAACAAAGGAAAGGCATGTTAATGATATGTAGCTGCAGTTACTAAACAACCACGTAGAAAACTAAAGTATAAACTACATAAACTGCATAGCACCATCAGTATACTTACTATACTCTACAATAAGCTGAGTTACTAACAGCAAGTAATACATTACAATTCTACGTAGTAAAAATTATATAATATGCTTCCATCTAAACTTTATTCTCTTACATCACACGAGCATATACCGTACTATATACTGCCATAGATAAACCCAACATTAAATTATATACTGTATTGCTATAAACCACCCTATACCTTATACATTTTAATATAACACTATGTATTATTCTACCCACCCTAATGTGTATCGAAATGGTTTATTACGTCCTTCCAATGATTGCTAAGCCAGAATCCATCTTCTCGGTTAAAATTGTCTCTGTGTTTGTATATGTGGATCGCCTCATGAACGAATCTCTCATGATAGCCAGATGGCTTGCAGAGAACCTCTGTCTTGGAGAAGTCAATGTCATGTGAGCCCACTGAGTTGTAACAGTGATCTGCCACGGCTGAGGTGTTAGTCCTACCGTGTTTCAGGTCAGCTTTATGTTCACGGATGCGGTCCGAGACATGTCGTTTGGTTTCCCCAATGTAACTGCTACCACAGAGGCAACTTAGTTTGTAGACGCCAGGGTATGTCTGGAACCACATCTTTTACAGACGGTACCAGATCACAGATTTTATGTACTGTGTTGAATCGGACCTGGATCTTGTGTTTAATCAGGATTTTGGAGATCTTTTTTGTGACCACAGCAATGTAGGGTAAGGTGATGGTCTTGAAAGGCTCCTCAACAGGATCCTTCTTGATGGTTGGAGTGATGGCTTTGCGGATTGTGTAGTCGGAGTAACCATTAGCCTTAAGAGCTTGGCGTACGTGTTTGAGTTCACTGGAAATGTGTTCATGGTCGGAGATGCATTGGGCTCTATGATATAGAGTCTTGATGAGGGAATTCTTCTGGGATGGATGGTGGTGGGAATCCGGTTATAGGTAAGCATCCGTATGGGTGGCTTTCCTGTAGACAGAGTGGCTCATTGAACCATCAGGTCTCCTTTTGATTAGGACATCCAAAAAGGGTAGCTTGCCATCTTTTTCTACTTTCATGGTGAATCTGATGGCTGGGTGTATGGAATTGATGTGGTCGAGAAATTGGTCTAGAGCAGGCCGGCCATGTGGCCAGATGACAAAAGTGTCGTCTACGTACCTCTTCCATAAGGTCGGGCGTAGAGTGGCAGTCTGGATGGCGTCCGTCTCAAATGTCTCCATGAAGATGTTGGCTACAACCGGAAATAGGGGGAGCCCATTGGGTGCCCTCAGTTTGCTTGTAGAAAGTTTCATTCCAGGTGAAGTATGTATTGGTTAAGCAGTGTCTCACCAGGGGGGGTACCCCAGCATTCAGTCCTTGATGAACCAAGTCTTCAATGATTGCGATGGTGTCAGGTACAGGAACCTTGGTGAATAAGGAAACCACATCAAAACTGACAAGCAGGTCGTCTGGGGACAGGGCAAGCCCCTTGATTGTCGATACCAGGTCAGTAGAGTTTAGTACCGCAGAGGTGGTTTTTCCAATGAAAGGCCGTAGGATTTCAGACAAAAAACGAGCCAATTTATTGGTGGGTGAGTTGATAGTAGAGACAATGGGACGAAGAGGTGTATCTTCTTTATGTATCTTTGGCAAGCCGTATAATCTTGGTGGCCTGGCTGCAGAAGGTTTCAACGAGAACTGTTTGGTCTGATCAAATAATGTTCCTGGTTTAGTGACGAGGCTGTTGGTGGGTCTCTTTTTATTTTTGTATAGCTGCCATCGTTGAGTAGTTCTTGAATTTTGTTGTTGTATTCTATTTTGTCCATGATGACAGTGGCATTGCCTTTGTCGGCTGAGAGGATGACAATATCATCCCTCTTTTTAATTGAGCTAATTCAAAACGCTCATCTTTGCTGATGTTGCTAGCTGGCATCTTAGCGTTTTTGAGGGTTGCAGATATTTCAGATCTTGCTACGTCTGCAGCGATGTGACTCAAGCCCTTAAGAGCTACATCTACTCCTACGCATTTCCCATGAATATGCTAAATTCCTCTTCATATGCACATTCTTTTTGTTAAGGCGCTCTTCCACCTCCAACCCAGCTTATACATAAGCTCCTAGCTTGGTAGTGTCTCATTCTTCACCTGAAGACGGCTGCTTGCGTTGTAGCTGAAACGTCGTGAGAATTATTTTATTATGTTTTATTTTTATTCTTTTATTACTTCCCTTCTACGTGACTTTACCGAAAGTTCCAAGGGATAATTTAGTTATTTCTCATCACTTTTAACCAGTAAAGCTGGGGAGAAAACGGATAGTTAATTTAGTAGTGGTTATAATGCAATGAATTAGAACATTATTTTGTTTAGCTTCTAAACAAAGCTGCATCTCAATACACTATAAAATAACAGTGGATTAATTTAGTTTGAAACAAGAATTAAATCATCAGATAAGGAAACGTTTTTGAGGATTAGAACAGGGGCAGTTAGACCCCAACACAGATCGCTTGGGGAAGGAGGTTCCAGGATACAGGGAAAGGAAAGGACAATTGATTACCTTATACTAACGAAAGGTTAACCAGGAACTTCGACAAAAAAGTGTTAGTTGCACGAGTAGACAACACACTGGGAGAAAAGCAACATGTGATAAGATATGTAAAATGAATAACTGGATTTGAGACTTAATCTGAAGACTGTGGAAAAATATAAGTATGGATGCATGTGAGAAGTCAAGCAGTGCATTTGGGATATTTTCTAGTTTGGAGATTAGGAATCGAGGGAAACCATTAAAGAGAGCATTGCAAAAGTCGACCCAGAGTGTGATGAAAGCATGGATAATAGCATATGCTGTAGATTAAAAGGTACCAGCTTAACTAATTTAAGATAACACTATGGCTCTAGTGGAATGCGACTTGTACCTGCCAACAGTCCTTACCCTTATCTTGTAGGCCTCCTGAATGCATTAATGCATCTGTAATAAACCTTCTTGAGACGGCTTCCGGAATCAGTCCTTTTTATTTTCAACTTCCACAGTTACACTTCACACACTCCCCGTTGCTGACAGACAACGTAGAGAGGGCAGACTTCCCGCCAAGTCCCCACCGCGCACGTGGCACCAGAGCCCCGTACGCGCGTGACTCCTGCTCTTCTCGTTCCCAAGTCTGCTCCCGACCTCTCTCTCTCTCTCTCCCTCTTAATCCCTTCGTCACGTGGTACCCCCAGCCAATCCTCCATAGACAGCGTTGACCGTTCCCGATGGTTCCCTGTCAATCCCGGGACCACGCCTCTGATCCGGCTCCCCATTAGCTGAGGCCCCGATTGGCCAGGCCAATCACCCCTGCTAACATGCCGTGATCACGCCGAGGCCATGCTCCCTGGCTCATCCCTTATTGGCTACAAAGCGGGACCGGCAAGCCAATCCCCACGTGAACCCTCTATGGCTGTTATTACACATCCACGAGGCCCTGTACTTATTGTAATTGGTACAATTTCATCCAAGCCTGCGATTGCATCACGTACATTATAGGATCCTGACGGCATCCAGATGGTGTGGCCTAAATTCACCATTGACCAAAATAAAAAAAAGTTCAAGGCAAATAATATTGACTCACCTCCTGGTTGACATGAAATATTTAGCATGAATTTAGATGAAAAAATAGTTAAGGTCCTCACTGAATCTCACTGATTTATCATCATAATAATCATTTGCTACACATAGCCAGAGGCTAATTTGCTATGAATAGTAAAAGCATTCAAGAAAAGCTGCAGGGTCTAGAGGGTGATTTCTGAATGTATCGGTGGTATCTCCTGATTAATCACTGTGGAAAGTCTCGCCAGAATCGGGATGAACCAATTTGTTATGAAAGACTTAAATTGCTGAAGCCCGAAATGTCGTAAATGAGTATATTCATGAAAGCTGTTGCATAACAACTGCACAACATCAAACGACACCAGATTAATACCTTACATCAGACCATACAAACCCTGTATCTGGATCCCGTTACACCATGGTTTTTTTAGGAAGAGCAGGTGTGATATCAGCCAGGGGTCATCAACCAACAGAGCCAGCGTATCTCAAATCCTCTTGGTCCATTTCATTTTAATCAAGATTACCTATGGTCCATATTTGGAGAAATTCTCCAGCACTTTGAGAATCAAGGGGAAGGGAGGGCACATTCAACTAAGGCCCTGATCCCAATAAAATGGCATGGGATTTCTAGACAGTCTCCTGCTGCATGAATTAGTTAAAACTGACTCAAATTGGCATTGTCCTTTGATGTGAATTCGCCAGTGGATGGCCTTCCATATGCTTTTACTACTTGAGCAAACCCTCAGGCTTAAAGACTTCCTTCCGAGCATCTAGAATCTCTTTGCAGAGCCAGTTTTTTTCATTTATTTTCCATCGCTCAGAGTTGTCTTTCCAATTGTCAGATGAAAGGGTGTGAATGCTGGCTTCGAAAGCTAGTGTCACTCAACTCAAAGTTAACGCAAGTTCAGGAAAAGGGGTTTGAAATGCCAATGTCGACAACCTCTAATAACACTATGTAACACAATTTTGTCCCTGGGTAGTAGGTGTTATTTCGTAATTGCTTATGCCTAAAACGTATAGAAAATGGCTATTATTTCTCACAAACCTTGCTTTTGTGACCAGGACAGTTATATTTAGAATTTTACCTATTTTCAGTGAGAAAACGGGCGATTTTGTGTATTTTCGTTCACATAAATTCAGAAAAAACAACATATGATTCAAAATTAACATGTATTTATACTAAAGTAATACAAAAATGACTACAAAAGACTTATAAATGAGTAGTTTTTCGAGATTTACGATTATACTGTAAATAACTTTCACGAATCAGCCCCCAAATGTAGTCTCCCATCATGTTCTCGTTATACTGTCCTTGGTAGCGGCGTTTAAAGTCCAGTATCCTGGTGGAAGTGCTCGCCCTGCTCCTCCGAGTACGCTCCCATGTTCTCCTTGAATTTATCAAAATGAGAATCAAGGATATGGACGTTAAAGGACATCCTACAGCCCAATGTGCCGTAGTTCTTCACCAGAGTCTCAACCAGCTCCACATAGTTTGCTACCTTGTGATTGCCCAGGAAGCCACGAACCACTGCGATAAAACTGTTCCAAGCTGCTTTCTCCTTGCTAGTGAGCTTCTTGGGGAATTCATTGCACTTCAGAATATTCTTTATATGTGGTCCGACGAAGACACCGGCTTTGACCTTTGCCTCAGACAGCTTAGGGAAGAAGTCTTGAAGGTACTTGAAGGCTGCCGACTCCTTATCTATAGCTCTGACAAATTGTTTCATAAGGCCCAATTTGATGTTCAGTGGTGGCATCAACACCCACCGGGGTCCACCAGTGGCTCCCACTTGACGTTGTTCCTCTCCACAGAGAATTCGGTCTGCTGTGGCCAGTCCCACCTGTGGTAGTGCGCCTTGGTGTCCCTGCTGTCCCAAAGGCAAATATAGCAGGGCAACTTGGTCAAACCGCATTGGAGACCCATCAGGAATGCCACCATTTTGAAGTCTCCGATAACCTCCCAGCCGTACTCATACTTTAAGGCGTCCAGCAAGGTCTTGATGCTGTTGTAATCATATTTGAGGTGCACCGAGTGAGCTAGGGGAAGAGACGGGTACTTGTGACCATTATGGAGCAGCACGTCTTCCTCGCTCTCTGACTTGCTGCTCTCTTCTAAAGAAAGCTGCTCTCTCTGGAGAAGTGGGTATGGGGAGCTAATGGCAGTGTGGCACCGGGGCAATGGATGAAGGAAGGGGTGGATATGTGATAGCAGGTGCATTCTTGCCAGTCGACGTTTGGAAGGGTCCACCATACAGAAGTAGCAGTTGCTTGAGTGGTCAGTGGGTTCCCGCCAAATTCTTGGATAGCGAACATTATGGCTTTCTTTTCTCCTCTGTACCATCCTACAAAAATACATTTATTTCACCCATGACAAATGTGTAAGAGATCCTCGCAACATTTTTCATATTTGATATATTTTTTCAATAACATTGAAAATTGTAAAATATTTTAATTAAAAAACTTTTACCATTTTAAAAATTGTAACAAATTTTATGATAAAATTCCAAGCAACTATTGTCCATCTTTTCTTCCAGAGTTGTTTTGCATTACTCGCAGGTGAAATGAGATGCCCAGGGTTTGTCTTGGTCCCCGACAGGCATGCCGAAATATGCCTTTTAGACCTCACCCATTTTAGCAGATTTTTCGCTCTTGTCTTGATAAATTGGCCACAGACATAGCAAAATGCGTCTCTGCCTGATGCTTGCAGCCTCTTGATGCCATTTCAGACAAATGCAGATACATATCCACTTAGGCAGTTGGAACTAAAGTGAACTGGTGGGCTTAAGGCCCCTGCATTTTTACTACTATTTATATTACTGGAAAGTTCTAGAATGTTCTAGAAGTTACTCCAAGTTTACTCAGCACTGAATCTATCGGGAATTCTCATTGAAAATAGATAAATTTCAAAATATCACTGTTCTGGTCACAAAAGCAAAGTTTGTGGGGAAAAATAGCAACTTTCTCTACTTTTGAGGCATATGCAAGTAGAAAATAACACTTACTACCCAGGGACAAAAAAATATATTTTTTTTGTTGTTTCACAGTGTAATAATGTCACACAACTCTGACCCAAACAGTCCTCCACATTTATCAACCTCGTACTGCGCTGTTACCCACCATACAGTGTGCTCCTACCAACGACTACAGTACAGGTGTTTACAATGCGCTTTCTTGTGCACCCACTATTGCATGTTGCACACACCACCAACATTTGATTAAAACTACACCTTTTTTCTCTGCTATCAATTTTTTTGCAGCCTGACACGGTGAATCACACACAGATCATCAGTATAACACGTAGTCTTTTGCGACCAATATTATCCATAATAAAGAGGGGAGAGGGTGTTTGGGGGTGTGGGGTTAGATCGCGTAAACATAAATCCTGACTATCCACACAGAGACATTGACGGCGAAGCTCACTGTGTCAGATTGCGCTACTATGACATACTTATCTTCTATTTACATGAACATTTTCCCGCACTTTCAAGCACTCACATTCTAGACTGAAAGCTTTCATGACTGCAGGAATTCATACTCTTTGGGTCTTTCGGTAAAGTCACGTAGATAAAAAAAATATATAAAAAAATCACGACGTTTCGATGGCAACAAAAACAATCGTCTTCAGATGACAAAATATAGCGGGAGAGCTGCCGAGGCAGGAGAAACTACAGCAGTAGAGCTGCTGAAGCACGATGTTATAAAGGCTAGAGATGGGCCCAGTCCAAGGATCAGTGGGTGGTTCTAGAGGTGGAATTTGCATGTAAATGTAAGATCGGAGAGCTGATAACCGATTGTTTAAATTTTGACCGCAGGTATTGTGGTTAATGCAAACATGATCCCTTGTAAAAAGGTGTCAGTTTTGTGCCAGATAAAAGGGTACATCTTTACATTAACAGGCTGAATGTCTCATGCTAATCTCTCACAATGCAGTGGCCGCCTCCACAGCGTTATCGTCATGGAAGGACATCAGCTCTCCGATCTTACATTTGCATGCAAATTCCACCTCTAGAACCACCCACAGATCCTTGGACTGCGCCCATCTCTAGCCTATATACAGTGAGAGAAAAAAGTATTTGATCTCCTGCTGATTTTGTACGTTTGCAAAATTACAAAGAAATCATCAGTCTATAATTTTAATGGTAGGTTTATTTGAACAGTGAGAGACAATAACAACAACAAAATCCAGAAAAATGCATATCAAAATTTTTATAAATTGATTTGCATTTTAATGAGGGAAATAAGTATTTGACCCCCTACTCTTAGTTCTTTCGGAAAAGTCACGTAGGTAAAAAATGAAATTAAAATTTATAAAATAAACAATAAAATCACGACGTTTCAGAGGCAACACAAGTCTCCGTCATCAGGTGGGACCGTCACAGCCAGATTTGCTGCATCAAGTGAGGCCGGGATTCAAGATGTAAGCTCTTAAATACAAGTTAAGGGGGAGGAGAGGGGGGAGGAGATTATCAGAATGTGGTAGCCAATGAATGGAAACGTATCTGGAGGGTGGGGGCGGGGCTAAAGAGGGCACGATGTACTCGTGCGCAAGTCACTGTGGATGCACATGTAGAGGTGTAATTGTGGAAATGTATGGGCACGGATGGGTAACAAACACAAGGGGCGTGGCTAGGGCCGTACACAGAGGAGGTGCTCACACCGACGTCCGCACCTGCATCCCCACGGGCCCCTCCCGGGGCCGAGTGCTATAAAAGGTGGTGAGCCGGAGGGCTCGAGGTCGAGTGTTAGCTTAAACCAGCGAAGAGTGAAGACCAGCTAGAATAGGCCCCGGAGCTCCCCTGGCTCGCTGTCCTTGTCAGGACTGACCAGGGCAAGCCGGTGGCGTGGCCCCGAGAGCCCAGACTGACGTTCTTATAAGAGCCGGTCTGGAGACTCAGGGTGCCGGGATCCCAGCTTGACCAGGGCTGGGATAGGTAGCCTCCCTAGCTCCGTAGTGGAGGACTCGGGTGTAGGTTAGCGGGTTAGACGTTGTGTCTCCCTGTTAGACGAGTGAAGGGGACGATACCCCTTCAAGTGTTGTGTGTACCCGTTACTGTACACGAGTTGGTATTAATAAGTGTGCCTCCGACCCCGTCGTCAAAGCCTCCTAAATACTTACTACATCTGGGGTCAGAAGTGATCGTTCAACGATGGACACACGAGGGACGACGCGTACCAGGGAGTCGGAGATAGAGGACACCTCGGCCGAATCGGCACCAGAGATGGCCGAGGTCGGATCAGAGCAGCCGGGGCCGAGTACACCCGCGCCGCTACGACAGGACGGGAGGGATGCATCGGCTGAGGGACTTCGGCTGGCTCACTCCCGCCTGGCGGAGTTGCTCTACGCTGCGGCCGCCACGTTGGAGGAGATCACGCGGCTGGGGGCTGGAGGGGCTGTGCGGGACGACGACGGCAGCCGACGCGCGGCGCCGTTTCCCGCCACCCCGACGCGGCTCGCGGTTAAATTTCCCGCCATCGCTACAGTGGGAGCAGAGGGCGGGGCCGGCCGGCGTCAGGTGACTGCCGAGGGCCAAGCAGAAGCCGTGACATCATCAACACCGGCCAGCGCGTCAACAACGGAGCGACCGGCGATGCCATGCTCGCAGCCCGCCCACACTGTAACGTGTGCCGGGAACGACGGAGCGCGATCCACGACCACAGACGTCGCGTTACAGTAGCGACTGCCGCCTCTTAAAGAGTTCGTGGGCGCGGACGGTGACTGGGGTGGCTTCAAGAGACGGTTCCTCGCTCATCAAGAGATGGCGAACTGGACGGACGGTGAAGCACTACGCGTGCTGCCAGCGATGCTGGACAACGACGCCCTGGCTACCCTCACCTCGGCACCTAAGGAAAAGCGCGCCACGATGCACTTGGCGCTGCAGCTACTGTCTGCTGTCTACGGGCCGCCTTCGGACTGCAGGCAGCTGTTCCACGATCGCCAGCGGGGCGCCACCGAATCGCCGCTGGCTTTCTGGACGGCTCTCCTGGTCCTGGCGAAGGCAGCTTTTCCGCGGATGGATGAGGAGGGAGTGGACGCTATGGTGGCGGAAAAGTTGTTGCTACTCGCGATGAGCTGGACGTCGCCGTCTTGGCTCAAGACGACACAGAGATGTCTTTCCTGCTGGTCGCGCGCCACATTCACGGGGCTTGCGGTCCCTGCGTCACAAGGCTGCCAAGGGGGTGGCCGGCCATGTCATGGCGGCTCCCGCCCTTCCATCGGTGGAGGTCTGCGGGGTGGAGCGGTGGGAGGCATGGAGATCTGCGGGACCACAGGCTCGGAACGGACCGAGCCGCCAGGAGCAGCCCAGGCCATCTGGGGCGCTCACACGCTGCTACAACTGTGGCCTTCAAGGCCACGTGGCTTCAGGATGCCGGGCTCCCCGTCAGCGCGGGGCGACACCTCGTCAGGACGCCGCGCCGTCTCCACCCAAGCTCCAGCAGAGAAATATGGCGAGTCGTGGCATCTCACACGTTTGGCCCGTGCACACATCCGACACACACTCACGCGCTGAAACAAACAGGGCTCGCAAATCGCCGGCCGTTGCGTCGGATTGTTCTGAAATGCGGCGAGCGCTCCAACCGGGCCAGTGGTCGGAGCTCGCCCATCGTGTCGTTGCAGCGTCGGCGGGTCGTCGGTCGTGGTCGGTCATATTGATGGGGTTGAGGTGCGGATTCTAATTGACACAGGAGCATTGGCGACCATTATATCCGATTTGATTTATAACATCCTTCCGGTTCAAAGTCGTCCGTTGCTCCCCGTTGACGTGCCATGCTATGCTGCTAACGGGGGCTCGCTGGGCATCATTGGGCAAATCCGCGCCAAAATTTGCATTGGAGACATTAAATTATCCGGCCCTGTATTGGTTTCCTCCTCGCTGGCGGTTCCGTGCCTGTTGGGGACGGATTTCTTGGCCAAAATGCCCATTCGTATATTGATCGACCAGGGGTGCATCGAGCTCCCGTCGGGCCGACGTGTAACATTTTTGTCTTCCCCCGCCACGGAGCGTCGGGCGTTTGCGACCGTGCAGGCGCTCGTGGCAAAAACTGTGCGCGTACCCCCGGGGCTCAGATGCTCGTCCCTCTTAGGTTGCGTCGGCCGTTTGCTGAGGGGGTTGCAGATCGGGGGTCTTGTTGGGACCATCTCGATGGACCCGATTTGCTAGCGGCTCAGACCATGGTGAAAGGGGATGGGGACCCCTTCATTGCAGTCCTTAATGTGGATCGTGAACGGCCGTGGTTCCACAAGGGACCGTACTTGCACACGCAATGCCGGCACCCTATGAGGAACCACTCGTGGGTCAGGTAAGCACCGATCCTCCGTCGCGACCGCATTCGGACTGTGATGACGGATGGCTGGTTGCGCTTTGCGCGGGATCAGTGGACCTGTCCGACTCACAGCGTGGGAAGCTGTGAGTTCTCCTGAAAGAGTTTGCCGACGTTTTTAGTCAACACAAATTTGATATTGGTTGTATTAAATTGCTGCGACACCATATTGACACGGGTGACAGCACGCCAATCCGCCAAAATCCTTTTCGGTTGAGTCCCGCCGAAAAGGATCATGTCAAATCGGCCGTTGATGACATGCTAGCCGCCGATATCATATCCCCTTCCAAAAGCCCGTGGGGCGCACCGATCGTTTTGGTGAAAAAACACGACGGCTCACTGCGGTTTTGTGTCGACTTTCGGCGGTTGAACAAAATTTCAGTGGCAGATGCGTACCCGCTTCCTCGAATGGATGAGTCGCTCGATGCCTTGGCGGGGGCGCGATTCTTTTCCACCCTGGATTTACTTTCTGGATTCTGGCAGCTTCCTCTGGATGACGAATCAAAACCTAAGACTGCTTTACGTACACCGCACGGCCTCTTCCAATTTAACCGCTTGCCGATGGGCTTACATTCTGTGCCGGCAACTTTTCAGCGGTTAATGGAACTGGTCTTGGCGGGCTTGCAATGGGATTCGTGTTTAATTTACTTGGACGATGTCATCGTCTTTAGCAAAACATTCGATGAACACCTCCAGAGGTTGCGTGCTGTTTTTCTCAAAATGCGGGCTGCCAATTTGAAGTTTAAACCGCAGAAGTGCCATTTGCTCTGCGAATCGGTGCGGTATTTGGGTCATATTGTTGGACGCTCGGGATATCCACTAATCCCGCCAAAACGAAATGTGTCAGCTCCTGGCCGACTCCCACCTCGGTGGGGGAGGTCAGGAGTTTCATTGGTTCGCGTCGTACTACCGACGGTTTGTGGCTGACTTCGCTACGATCGCGAAACCCTTGCATGCCTTGACGTCCAAGGGAGTCAGGTTTCGTTGGGGCCGGAGGAGGAGGCTGCTTTTCGCGCCCTCCGGGATGCCCTGGTGGGGCTCCGCTGTTGAATTATCCCGATTTCTCACAACCCTTCTTGCTCGATACAGATGCAAGTAACACGGGCATTGGGGGCGTGTTGTCCCAGCTCATTGGTGGCGTAGAGCATGTGGTGGCTTACGGTAGTCGGGTGTTGTCTCCGGCGGAACAACGGTACTGCGTTACCCGTCGGGAACTATTGGCGATTGTTTATTTCATTCAGCAGTACCGCCCGTATCTGTACGGTCGACGTTTCACCATCCGTACAGATCATGCGGCTCTGCAGTACGCCCTGCGGGTTCAACAACCATCGGGGCAGTTGTCTCGATGGTTGGAGATTCTCCAAGACTACGACTTTGTCACCACATATCGTAAGGGCGTCCGCCACACGAACGCTAACGCTCTGTCGCGGTTGCCACCCACTTCGGAGTGCGCTTGCCTCTTGGGTTCGGGCGTTGTAGGCCCCCGAACGTGAACACAGATTCGGTCCTCGTGGCCGCCGCCGATGCGCCTTCAGCTTCGGGTCCTATCGAGCAAGAAGGGAGGGATTCCTTGCTGGGTTGTCCGTTGCGGAGTGGGGACGCCTCCAAATGGAGGACACCTCCCTCTTCGCTCTGCGCCGTCGCATCGAGGGGGTTGGTCAGGGGGCGGCGAACGTTGACTTGTGGGGGTTGTTCCAGGGGCTTTTAATGCACTGGGACGGGAAATCCGCCGCCAACGGCTGGTGGTGCCTGCAGCATTGAGGGGTACGGTGGTGGGGGCTGCACATGAGCGGCTCCTGCACTTGGGACTCACAAGACCCTTGCCATGCTCCAGCTCGATTTCTTCTGGCCGGGCATGGCAAAGGACGTAGGGG
Organism: Lethenteron camtschaticum; assembly: GCA_018977245.1. Classification (NCBI taxonomy): domain Eukaryota; kingdom Metazoa; phylum Chordata; class Hyperoartia; order Petromyzontiformes; family Petromyzontidae; genus Lethenteron; species Lethenteron camtschaticum. Next base: position 47,596 of record WFAB01001607.1, read on the forward strand.
ATCTCCTGGGTCGTGCACGCAATGCGTGCAGCGGAAGCCACCGGCGAGGGGGTCCAACCCTCTGCTGCAGTCCATAAAGGTTTCCCGAATTAACGAGCTCGTTGCTCTGGATATTCTCGGGCCATTTCCCGCTACACCCAGGGGAAATAGGTACTTATTGACAGGGGTCGAATACTTCACGAGATGGCCCATGGCCTGGCCCCTGGCCAACCAGTCGGCAGCAGCCATCGCGGAGGCCTTTGTCCAGGGCTATGTCCTCGACAAGGGTGCTCCGAAACAGCTGCTGACTGATCAGGGTAAGAATTTTTCGGGGAAACTCCTCCGCGAGGTGTGCGACCTCTTGGGTACGGAGAAAATTCGGACCTCCCCATATCACCCACAAACTGACGGGATTGTGGAACGGCTGCATCGGACTATCACGTCCATGCTGTCCCAGCAGGTATCGGAATCCCAGACAGATTGGGACCTTCGCATTGCCGGTGTGTTACAAGCCTACAGGATGGCTCCCCATGCGGCCACCGGATTTTCACCTTTCTTTTTAATGTATGGCCGCGAGGCTAACCCGCCTGTGACGACTCAGTTGAAGCTCTCGGCGCCTCAGGCGAAGTCTAAATTGTCCGAACACGTTAAATTTAACATCGGGAAATTAACTGAGGCGCGGGAAGCGGCCGTGCAAAATTCTGAACTCCGCCAGAAGGCGAACGAGAGGCTTAGGCTGGGGCGGGCACATGTGTTCAAATGGAAACCGGGGGACAGGGCATGGTTGCACTGTCCCCAGGTGCCACTGGCGACCTCGTCAAAGCTGGTACGGCCGTTGCGGGGCCCGTGGAGGTTGTACAGGTCTTGCGGCCGCAATGTGTACGCGTCAAGTGGGGGAGGCGTCGGTGGTACGTGCACCCCTCCAGGTTGAAACCGTTCATTGCACCGCCCCGTGGTTCGCACACACACACGCATGGCCAAACGTGTGAGGGGTCCGCCGACTCCCGGCTTCGCTGCTTTCGCCTAACCTGACACCGACTGTTCCATCTCCAGGTGCACCAGGAGTGACGGGTCCACGACCACCAACCCCTCCCGGGGGGGTCGGGGGTCACTCAGCAGCGAAGCCGGACACTCTCGCACCCGGACTGTCGACACCCGCCACTGGGCGAGCCGGGGCGGACCCTTGTGACGGGCCCGCCGCGAGAACGCGCGCCAAAACGCGCAGACTTTTGTGTGGTCGGCCGTTGGGGGCCCTTGCGGAAGAAGGGGGGGGCGTCCGGAGTGCGTGTATATATGTTGGTTTTGCGGAATGGGGTATTTTTCAGGGGGGTGCGTCGGGTGTTTTTTTCTGTTCCTGTTGTTATTGTTGTTGTTCTTGTTAAAATTACGCGAGGCACACACGGTTTTGGGGGGGATGCACCTTTATTGTGATTTTGTTGCAGCCGGGGACGGCTGCGAGCTGTACANGGGGGGGGGGTGATGTAGAGGTGTAATTGTGGAAATGTATGGGCACGGATGGGTAACAAACACAAGGGGCGTGGCTAGGGCCGTACACAGAGGAGGTGCTCACACCGACGTCCTCACCTGCATCCCCACGGGCCCCTCCCGGGGGCCGAGTGCTATAAAAGGTGGTGAGCCGGAGGGCTCGAGGTCGAGTGTTAGCTTTAACCAGCGAAGAGTGAAGACCAGCTAGAATAGGCCCTGGAGCTCCCCTGGCTCGCTGTCCTTGTCAGGACCGACCAGGGCAAGCCGGTGGCGTGGCCCCGAGAGCCCAGACTGACGTTCTTATAAGAGCTGGTCTGGAGACTCAGGGTGCCGGGATCCCAGCTTGACCAGGGCTGGGATAGGTAGCCTCCCCTAGCTCCGTAGTGGAGGACTCAGGCGTAGGTTAGCGGGGTTAGACGTTGTGTCTCCCTGTTAGACGAGTGAAGGGGACGATACCCCTTCAAGTGTTGTGTGTACCCGTTACTGTACACGAGTTGGTATTAATAAGTGTGCCTCCGACCCCGTCGTCAAAGCCTCCTAAATTCTCACTACACACATGATAGAAAAGAAACGAAAATGCCATGTTTATACCAGTGTTGGCTGACAATAAAGAGAGTACTGTTAACCGCTGGGGATATTAACACTCGGTAAAGTAAAATAGTGCCTGTCAGATAAGATGGTCCAAAAATGTGTAGTTAAATCTTTTTTGCATGGTTGATAACAGCTTTCCAATGATTACTAAGTTTGTACCCATCATCACGATTGAAATTACGTCTGTGTTTGCATATCTGAATGGCTTCGTGTACAAACCTTTGATGGTAGCCAGAGGGTTTGCAGAGCACCTTAGTCTCGGAAAAAAACAATATCATGAGAGCCCACCGCGTTGTAGCAATGGTCGGCAACAGCGGAAGACTCAATTTTGCCGTGTTTCAAATCTGACTTGTGCTCGCGGACACGATCAGAGACATGACGTTTCGTTTCCCCAATGTAACAGTCACCACAGCTGAAACTCGGTTTATAGACTCCAGGGTATTGCAAGTCAGGGATGACATCCTTCACAGATGGAATTAGATCACGGATTTTATGTACTGTACTGAATCGGACTTTGATATTATGTTTGTTTAGAATTTTGGAAATCTTTTTGGTCACGCCTGCTATGTATGGTAACGTGATAGTTTTGATCGGAGTTTCAAGTGGCTGTTTCTGTATGGTGGGAGAAACAGCTAGGCGGATGGTGCGTTCAGAGTATCTGTTCATCCTGAGGGCCCGATGTACATGTCTTAATTCACTGGCCAGGTGGTGTTGGTCAGAAATACCATGAGCTCTGTGGTATAGCGTTTTGATGAGATAATTATTTTGAGCTGGGTGGTGGTGGGAATCCGGTTTCAAGTAGGAATCTGTGTGAGTGGCTTTCCTGTAGACAGAATGTCCCAAGGATCCGTCAGGTCTCCTCTCAAACAGAATATCTAAGAATGGTAGTTTGCCATCTTTCTCCACTTCCATGGTGAATCTGATGGATGGATGTCTGGAATTGATGTGGTCCAAGAAGTGGTTCAATGCTGGGAGGCTATGTGGCCAAATGACGAAAGTGTCATCCACATACCTCTTCCACAGGGAAGGACGCAGGGTAGATGTCTGGATGGCGTCTGATTCAAACTTTTCCATGAACTATCACTGGTGACAAGGGGAGCCCATAGGGGTACCCTCATTCTGTTTGTAGAAAGTGCCATTCCAGAATTAAATCCATGTTGGACCAAATCCCAGCCTCACTTGATGCAGCAAATCTGGCTGTGACGGTCCCACCTGATGACGGAGACTTGTGTTGCCTCCGAAACGTCGTGATTTTATCGTTTTCGTTTATTAATTTAATTTCATTTTTTAGCTACGTGACTTTGCCGAAAGAACTAAGAGTATGAATCCTTGCAGTCACGAAAGCTTCAAATCTAGATTTGACCCCCTCTCAATCAGAAGGATTTCTGGCTCCCAGGTGTCTTTTATACAGGTAAAGAGCTGAGATTAGGAGCACACTATTAAAGGGAGTGCTCCTAATCTCAGCTTGTTACCTGTGTAAAAGACACCTGATCACAGAAGAAATCAATCAATCAGATTACAAACTCTCCACCATGGCAAGACCAAAGAGCTCTCCAAGGATGTCAGGGACAAGATTGTAGACCTACACAAGGCTGGAATTGGCTACAAGACCATCGCTAAGGAGCTTGGTGAGAAGGTGACAACAGTTGGTGCGATTATTCGCAAATAAAAGAAACACAAAACTGTCAATCTCCCTCAGCCTGGGGCTCCATGCAAGATCTCACCTCGTGGAGTTGCAATGATCATGAGAACGGTGAGGAATCAGCTCAGAACTACACTGGAGGATCTTGTCAATGATCTCAAGGCAGCTGGGACCATAGTCACCAAGAAAACAGTTGGTAACACACATCGCCGTAAAGGACTGAAATCCTGCAGCGCCCGCAAGGTCCCCCTGCTCAAGAAAGCACATGTTCATTGGCAAACTTCAGACGGGCAATGTATATCTGAATGATTCAGAGGACAACTGGGTGAAAGTGTTGTGATCAGATGAGACCAAAATAGAGATCTTTGGCATCAACTCAACTTGCCGTGTTTGGAGAAGGAGGAATGCTGCCTATGACCCAAGAACACCATCTCCACCATCAAACATGGAGGTGGAAACATTATGCTTTGGGGTGTTTTTCTGCTAAGGGGACTTGACAACTTCACCGCATCAAAGGGACGATGGACGGGGCCGTGTACCGTCAAATCTTGGGTGAGAACCTCCTTCCCTCAGCCAAGGCATTGAAAATGGGTCATGGATGGGTATTCCAGCATGACAATGACCCAAAACACACGACCAAGCCAACAAAGGAGTGGCTGAAGAACAAGCACATTAAGGTCATGGAGTGGCCTAGCCAGTCTCCAGACCTTAATCTCATAGAAAATCTGTGGAGGGAGCTGAAGGTTCGAGTTGCCAAACGTCAGCCTCGAAACCTTAATGATTTGGAGAAGATCTGCAAAGAGGAGTGGGACAAAATCCCTCCTGAGATGTGTGCAAACCTGCTGGCCAACTACAAGAAACGTCTGACCTCTGTGATTGCCAACAAGGGTTTTAACACCATGTACTAAGTCATGTTTTGCAGAGGGGTAAAATACTTATTTCCCTCATTAAAATGCAAATCAATTTATAACATTTTTGACATACGTTTTCTGGATTTTTTGTTTTTATTCTGTCTCTCACTGTTCAAATAAACCTACCATTAAAATTATAGACTGATAATTTCTTTGTCAGTGGGCAAACGTACAAAATCAGCAGGGGATAAAATACTTTTTCCCTCACTGTACATCGTGCTTCAGCAGCTCTACTGCTGTATTTTATCCTGCCTCGGCAACTCTCCCGCTATATTTTTATATCTGATGACGATTGCTTGTGTTGCGATCGAAACGTCGTGATTTTTAAAATAATTTTTCTATCTACGTGACTTTACCGAAGGACCCAAATAGTAGTCACTTTCTACCTCAATTTCAACGTCACTATGCACAATCCATGAATAGGGTCGCCAAAGCCAAGACTGTGCTTGTCACCAACAAAAATGGTAATTTAATTCGCACATTACCTTGCACCATCATGCGAATCTCAATACCAACCTGCAATTGAAGCTCCCATGAAAAATTACACTTTCATACATGTGTAGTGTTATCATTTGCAGACCCACTGTTGGAGGCAACAACTTTTATTCACACATTGCTACACCATTACACACGGGACTATACTACCTAACTCACTTTGGACGGGGCTACATACACCTATCTTTCCTGCCCAGCATAATTATATATCTGGTCAGAGCAGCCGTCGTGCTGTTGACCACGATGTCAAAGACGCAGACCCAGACGATGAGCAGGATTCTTACACCCACAAACAGCCTCGAGACTCGCTCGAGGCTTGCCTCATATCCTGTGTCGCCCATCCCCTCGGACTCCTCCCGCCAATTCCAGTCTCCTTGCACCTGTTCCCCATCCCTCACCCTGGGCCGTCACGTGCTTGACCCGAGCAGGGTGACTTGTCCTCATGTACCCCTATAACTCACTCTGGCCCATCACGTGCACAGTACTGTACCCCACTAGCTATCTCCACAACACATACAGCGCCAAGCGCCATAGTGATCATATAACGACACTACACATGTGTAGTGTCAGTAATTCGGAGACAAGGTTTGAGGAGGCACCTTCTTTTATTTGAACATTCACGGTCTTGCCTGCACACTCTCTACAGTCGCTTAGCATAGCGTATACACAACACTAGCCATCTAACACTGCCGGCGCTGACTGAGAGAGCCAACAACTCTCTGGCAGCGTAATATCTAGTGGAGACGGCAGCAACAACAATGACGAGACGACAGCAACGACGAGACGAATCCAATCCCAGAACCGGCAGCCTCGAGCTCCCGCTCTCGGCTCCTTTTATCCTACTAGAGTGGCCTGGCTCTACCCTGGTGGCGCCTCCCTTCTCGAACCCACTCGCAGGTTCCAGGTGCTTCCAGAAGGGGTCCTCCATGACCCTGCCCCAGTTCCTCCACCCTGCCAAGGTGGGCCAAGGCAGTCTCTCTTGCCAAACAAGGACAGTGGACTCGATGGGACAGTGTGGAGAAGAGGAAGATCAGCTGGAAGGATCTGTGGGCCATGGAAGCGAGGCGGTTGAGCTTTTCCATCAGAGCAACATATGACATCCTTCCAACACCAGTTAATCTTCACCAATGGTATGGTGAAGATCCGGACTGTGCCCTCTGTTCCATGCCAGCCAACCTCAGGCACATTCTCACAGGGTGTAAAACAAGCCTCCCCCAAGGACGCTACACTTGGCGTCACAACCAAGTCCTTAAAAACCTTGCGTCCGCCCTGGAGGACAAGCGAGCTGCCACCAACTCCCTACCACCCCCAGCAGCATCACACCCCTTACGGACGACCTTTGTCCGCGAAGGGGCTAAACCACCGAAGAGCGGCTCTACACCAATAGAGCGAGACCAGCTGCGCTTGGCCCGCGACTGGAAAATGCTAGCTGACATTGGCCGGCAACTTGTGTTTCCTCCGGAGATCGCAACCACCACCCTAAGACCTGACATGGTGCTCTGGTCCCGTTCGCTCAAGAAGGTCTTCATCATTGAGCTCACAGTACCCTGGGAGGACTCAGTAGATGAGGCTTATGAGCGAAAACATCTGCGCTATGCCGATCTAGCTGCTGAAGCACGGCATCATGGCTGGAACACAGAAGTCCGACCAGTGGAGGTGGGCTGCAGAGGTTTTGTGGCAACATCTACAACCAGACTGCTTAGAGACCTGGGAATTAAGGGCCAGAGCCAGCGTTCGGCAATCAGAGCTGTATCGGAGGCGGCAGAAGGCAGCAGTCAGTGGCTCTGGATGAGGAGGAAAGACCCCAGCTGGGCCCCAAAGTGAGAGGGCCAGGAGGTATGCAGTCAACAATGCTTGACTCAGGGAGGAGGACGCCCCTGCCATGCATAGTCCCATGGGATGTTGGCTATCAACAACAAGGCAACTCCTATGACTAATTGGGAATAGGACGCAAGCGTAGGATTGATCACCCTGTCGCTGGCCGCCTTTGGGAGGGTGTATAGTATGAAAGGCCGAAACACCCTAGGAACCAAAGGGTCACTACTGACGATGCGCTCCCCAAATTTCACCAGGCTCACTGTTCATGAACTCTTGGAAGTGCTTGCACAAAGGATAGTAACATCTCATCCTGTGTTCTTGGAATATGCACACACTCTCTGGTGTGTGTGCTGTCTGTCCACCACAGTTGCCGCTGCTGGCCACCAGCTGGCGCTATTACGCTACACATGTTTAATTGCGGTGTAATAAAGTCAAACAATTACCAGTTTATTTCTTAAGAAGCAATCTTACATTAGCAAAACACAATGCTTCCTGCAACCAACCAAACTTGTCAAACTTCCCTTTCTCAAAGAACCACTAAATGCCATGAGTAAATACTTGTCTTGTCTCACAGCCAGGAAAGAGGTAATGTGGATGCTGATACAGCAGCAAAGTGTCAATCTACGAATCTTGGTAGGAAAAGAGTAAACCTTCACATTCTATTATTAAATTAAATTCATAACACAAACACACCAGAGGTAATACAGGTTTGCGCATGTGGGATATTTTTATGGAAGCTGCATCTTCCAAGTCATTCTCCACCCGAATGGGGGTGGTTAGAATTCCCTGGGTTAATTTTGGACAATGGTCAGAAGCAGAAGATTAACGATGGTCGGGAAGTGGGGGGGGGGGGTGTATAACCATGTAAAGAATACAAAACATAGTTCAATCTTGATTTGAAGCTTTCATGCCTGCAGGAATCCAACTCTTTGGTTCTTTCGGTAAAGTCACGAAAATAGAAAAAATAATAGTTAGCTATCTCCACCTACGTGACTTTACCAAAAGAACCTTTACCAAAATAACCAAAGAGTATAAACACAGTTTAACCACAATGTCCGGCTCAATATTTTTCCGTCCATGGAACAAAAGTCGTGCAAAGTGTGGTGAAGTAATTTAGTGTCTATGGTCCAGTCTACCACTTTAGCCCCCACTCACCGGTCATTATATTTCAGGCATTGCATGATACATGTGGTTCTCTAAGAATGGGAAGCACGTCGCCTCATATTCCAGTTCCTTTCCCTTCAAATTTTAATTAAGATGCTCCATCGCTGTAGTGACATCGCTGGTTGTAACTTTGTGTGGCTGGCCTGGGAATGGCACTTCATGCAATGTATTGACATAAGGGACACCCTGCGCTGGCGCAATGCCAGCCCTAGTGGATAGGATGAAAAGGGGGCTGGGGGGACCACGTGTCCAGGACGGACCCCTCTCGAGAATTCGAAAAGGGTGTCGTGGCCAGGGGTGGAGCGAGCCCCACCACGGGGATAACAGCCGGTCTCCCAGCGGGACCCGGGCCGGTTGTCATCTTAAAGACTCTACGTGTCGCTACTGCCTGAAGACGAAGACCAACCCGGGACCAGGACCCAAGCTGGGGTCCCATCCGTAGTAGCTACTCCCCGTGTAGCTAGTGTCGTTAGCCCGGTGGATCACCACCTCAGGTTAGAATTTGGTAAAGGGGCAGTTACCCCTTTGTGTTATCACGTTGGATTAATAAATGTGTTGCCTCCAAGCCCTGAAGCTGAGTGTCTGTTTGTGCCCACTACACAGAGATACGTGCTAGAGTCCCGAGGTGGGCGGTTCATGGCTTTTCCAGTTTGCCAAATTATCTTTCCTTTTTGTGACGTGGAGTAAGCCATGATGGTGTTTGGAANCCCCCCCCCCCTCTTAGTTTTAAACAAAATATATATTACTCCACTTAAGGGCTTATTTCTGTGCCATAGATATAGTTATAGTAGTTCTTGATATCTTTATATAATTTGTAGAGATGTGGGCATAACAAAGAGGCGTGCAGGTATGCATACTCTTTGGTTCTTTCGGTAAAGTTATTTATACCTACGTGACTTTACCGAAAGAGTATGGATTCCTGCAGTCACGAAAGCTTCAAATCAAGATCGTACAGGTATACTTGAATGGTACCTTGTGGATATCGAGGGCAGTCTCGGGAGAGTTAGTGAATGTAGCCCTTCTTTCTTTGGTCGAATATGTTCCGTGGAAACATTTGAAAGTGAGGAATTTCAAAGGAAGCATCCTGGGCCGAGCTGCTGGGGCCCGCCATATTTGCGCCCATTTCTAAGAAGGAATAGCTTGTCCCAGCAGCGTTTCCCACAGCTTCCTAAGTAGTCTGATATGTTCTTCCCCAGAGTGAAAAGATGATATTCCTCTGTGTTTTAATTTTTTCTCTACCAGCTAGTCCTAAATGGGATGGTGGCTTTTGCAAAGTTTTTCTTGCGGTTTTAGTGACGACGTCCCTAATTTGTAGCTATTTTTAAAATTGTTTCTGTGAGTTATCATGCAATGCCTGTAGTTGCTGAAAGGAATCCATTTTTTCTTCCTTGGTCAAATTGTCTCCAATCTTTTCGATTCCATTTGCTTCCCAAGCAGGCGAATTAATGCTTGTGTCCTCTATATTCAGTGATGGTTTAGCACAAAGAGGGGAATGTCTATTTAAAAGGGGGGTGGGGTGGGATTTGTCTATCCCTGTAAATCGCCAGGGTGCTGAAAACGGTCCAGAATGGATTGAAGCCCAGCGGTCTGTCATTAATACGGAGAACTGCAAACCCAGCAAGTGACCAGGGGCTGACAGAGCCCCCCTCCCACTGTTTTTTCCAAATCCCTTTCCATTCCGTATGTATCCAATGTGTAATGCTTTGAAGAATAATTGATCCATGGTTTTAAAGGAAGTCAAGGATATCCAAGGGCTCTTCCTTCCTGCGTAGTGTGGGAGTGGTAGTAGATTCGTGCAATCATATTGTTCAATATAAACAAGGCAATACTTTCGGGATGCAAGTGGGGACCATTCACATATGATATAGGAGCTCCAGAAGGATAATAATTTTCACTAAATGTTCTCTGTTGTAGAAGGAGAAATGGCTGTCTTTCCATGCCTCCAGTAAAGTAGTGACCTCCTGGAGTAGATGCGGGAAATGTTTCTGAAAGACGGATGAAAATGATGATGGGATAACTACCTCGAGGTACTTGATTTGTAACGGCACCAAATGAAGGGCGACAGGCCCTCCGCAAGTTTGGGGAAAGTGTGGGAAAGGGTATTATTTTAGATTTGTTTGATTTTAATTCATATCCCGAGGTGTCCCCATATACCTTGACCAAAGATAAGAGCAGTGAGAGAAGTTGTCAGTTCAGGGAGGATCATGAGTGCTCATCAGCGTGACGATTTATTTTATTTGTATCTGTCCCTTTGCATATCCCAACGACCTGTTGACTATTTCTAATGTGTTAATCGAAGGGTTCAATCACCAATATGAACAAAATAGGTGAAAGGGAGCATCCTTGCCTGGTACCTCTGCTTAGGAGGAAACTGTTTGTGGAGATTATATTATTTAGTTATTTTGGTAAAGTTACGTAAATAGAAAAAAAATATTTAAAGTGAATAAAAATGAAATGAAAATAATAAACAACAAACAACTGTAATGTAGACTGTAGCCTGGTTCTTAATAGGAGTAGGTGTACTGGCAATCTATAATTTAAACTGTAGCCTGGTTATTATGTTTTGTGAGTGTACTGGTAGTCTATAATGTAGACTGTAGCAATGGTTATTAAGCTGAGTGAGTGTACTGGCAGTCTATAATGTTTAATGAGAATACTATCTTATTGGAAGGTGGTAAATAACTATAAATGGATTGCCGGAGAGATTAATGTGGAAAGCCCAATAAAATGAAAATAAATTAGGGGTCAGTTGAGGACTATTAGGGGAAACTAAGTGGTTTGGTGAAAAGAACGAGGGGTTCGAGAACTGTGGCGTATACTATGCAAATAACTGGTAAGTGGAGTTGGAGGCACCTGAATGGAGTTATTTCCGTAAGGAGATTCATGCTGAGGGATGTATAAATTACAAGACTTACCTAACTGGAACGCTTTTACACGTTTATCCAAGCGCACTCACACATATGTCAAAGCAAAGCTTATCTGAATATCAGAATATCCTTTGGACATAGACCACGAGATTACAGGGGTGGGGGCAAGCACTGTGCTTGAAACGCAATAGTTAGAGTACTGACCTGAGTTTGATTCCCAGCTAAAACATCAGTGGCAACTGTGCAATGCCTCTAATAGAACGTTGCCACATGATTTGTGCGCATTTGAACTTAAGGTGCTTTGGAGGTAGTGTTCGATGGAGCTTGAGAACTGAGGTAGGTGGATCATCATTGAAGGATAGGAAGAGGAACAAAAAGGATAATTTTGTGGGACAATATATTTCAGTTAGGCAGGCCTTTCCATGAGACCGCGGAGATTGCATAAGATATAACGTATCTGTCATGGTCATCATTATTCAATAATGAGGATTGCACTAATTTCATATGCAATATTGGATGACCAATAGGCTTCAGAATTGGTTTGTTGGGTTATATGTGTTAGTCAGCTGCCAATATGAGCTATATGTTGATAAGCTATCAACATTTGAGAGTTATATACATACGGTGTTTTGCTTGAGTTTACATCCAGAATCCTGAGAAATTAGCAATAGATAATAAGAATCATAACATTTATTTATCCTGGAGGATAATATTTTAAGTGGATGTGGTTCCTATTCTAGTGGCCTAAATAGATACTATAACGTCATCAACACAATCATGCAGGTGAACTGGATGTAATAATGTAAAGCTAAATGCAATGAAATTAGTTCTATTTTGTAGGGTTATACAGATTAACTAGACATATGTTTAACTTCATATGTTTTAGTTTGATGAATGTGTAACCAATGACGTAACTAACATGGTTATCAGATGATAATTAAATTATCTAAAGTTTTTTTTATATACATTGTATTTTGGCAAATATTTGTGTTCATAAAGTGCCCACAAGGTATTCCATGAAGCATAATATAGTATTACTTATTAAGTAAGTACGTTGTTTCAGTTATTTATTATTCTTGTGTGTAAGAGTCATATGAATAAGTATTCATCAAGATGATACGAGATATGAATTTGTGTTATGGCCACAATAACACGTTCATCTATACCATTACATTTACACATTTTCCCACGAATGTATGCAAATATTTGATGGGACCTCCCTTGCCAGTATCAAAATATAAGAATTGGTTTTACCATTTCGGGCAATAAAACAGCTGTGTTTAGATGTTAAAACACCAAACTGAAACATTTTGCAAGAAATCATGTCTGCATTAATCAAACAAAAAAACATGCTCTGATATTATATGCATTATCTGCATTAACAGAGCATGGTTTTTTTGTTTGCATATTCACCACAAGTATATGTGGTTAATGCCGACATGATTCCTTGCAAAATGTTTCTGTTTGGTGTTTTAACATCTTAACACCTACTCTTAGTTTTTTCGGTAAAGTTTTTTACCGAAAAAATACTTTACCGAAAAAACTAAGAGTATGAATCCTTGCAGTCACGAAAGCTTCAAATCTAGAATCTTAACACCTGTTTTGTTGCCAGAAAGTGTAAAACCTATTCTTGTTGTATGCAAGTATTCTAGCTTTCATTGCAAGTTTAATAATGTATTTATTACATTTACATTGTGTTGTAATAATCAAATGTGTTCAACTCTTTTTGCAGATGGAGAAGATGGGAAGTGAACTTCACTGTCCACTGGCATACATATTTCCAATTATGAATTATGGAGATAGCACCATCCTGGATGATGAAAAGAGCAAGCTGGCTTTACATGCATTCACAACGTTTGTTAATGCTGCCATTGATCATGTAAATGAGAAGTCTACACCCTAGCTTGAATCTAAAATAGATTACGATGGTGTGTCATTATTTCACCGGTTGTCTTAAGATATGCTCATATTCAGCCCACGTGTGTGAAAATGTATGTTGCAATTGTATGTATGTACAAATATTCAATGATTAAAAAGATTTATCCAGCCTTATTTAGAATAATAATTTAACATTCCTCATAAAATAACCAATTGAGATGCGTATCTTTTTTATGAATTGAGGCTTACTCAAGAACATGCTTCTTATAAAACAATAACAAAACGACACAATAATGAAAAAATCCAATAATTATAGAGAAATATTATACAATGATAATGTAGCAACTTAAGCAACACTCTAAGCTACTTTGCTAATTATAATTTCCATTTGCTTAGAAAAGCAATTAAAAAATAAAAATTCTCTCCACTGAATAATCACCTTTCCAATCACCCACGAGATAGTGGGGGATAACTGTGGCCAGTCTTATCTCTTTTTCGCTAAATACATTAAGGCAATGTGGAGGTGGCTGACTTTTCACTGACACTCCCTTAGCTTTACCCACTGTGTCAGTTGTGGTAAAGGCTCAAAATCAGACGAATTAACTTCTGTAAATTTCGGAATCTGGTTTTTGTAAATCCCCACCCATTTTGCAAAGTGGCCATATTCCACCCCGTTATGCCATATTACTTTTAAATAGTGGTGTAACTTGTATTAAAAGCCAATATCCGTCAAGGTAAGAATTGAGTCTAAATTATTGTAAAATGTATTCTTAAAAATTCAGCAACAGTTAAGTGGAGCAATATTTGCAAATTTTCGACGAATATTGTAAATAAATTGCCTGTTACTATTTGGATTTTTTTTTTATTATAGAAACCCTTGAGAGATATTTAAAAAGCAACACATGTTGTGATATTGTGCACTTGAAGATTAGCAACATGGGTTTCAGGTGAAAATATATATGTTTCTCCATTTAGATGTAGGATGTGTGTCGCCTTCACTTTGGCAGCAAACATGTTTAACACGTTAAGAGTGCAACACAAGAGGGAAATTCCAGAATTACAATTCACTTATCTCAGCCCGACATATTTCACTTGCTGGCTGCAGCAAACCGAAGTAATGCAGCTTTCATCATGAGATAATGCTTGACAGTGGCTGCCTGTGAGGGTACCAGGAGTTAATCACACTGATATTTCAAAAATGGCTCCGCCATGATATGACATGTTCTATGAAATGCAACTCGGATGAAATTCCTTTAATTTACTGTATTTATCATCAATTCCTAGAACCATCTCGTTGCTGAGCTATATATTCCAATTTACCCAAAGAGGAAAATAACTTACCACTTCAGTGCTTACATTCATTCTCTCCCTTCTTGGCAACGAACAATGGAATGCAAAAATATCACGATTCATGAATAAATCAAATTATATTTTATTAGAATCACAAACACTATTGAAATTTCTCCCAATACAACATAATGAAGACCACGACATACTTCAATAGCAAACAATGTCGTAGTCCAGACGAGCTGCCCCCCTTCTTAGCAGGTTTTATGAGTCATAAACGATTTGCCGAATATCCTTCATAGAGGCTACATAGTTTTTCAGTGAGAGGCTGTGCAAACAGGAGTATAACAATAGAAACTTTAATTACATACATTGGAGGAATGCTTTAAAAGGGACTAGTTGCGAACCCAACCCTGAACTAAATTTTTACAAACAGATCTAGGAACTGCTACTTATTGAAATTGGTGCTTATTTCCCAAATTGTATTCCACGTCAGACCATTCTCTACTATTACTTCATTGCAATTTCTGTCTATGCCATTAATTTAACAACTGCTCCCGTAGTGCATATGTCTTGCTAATCATACCCCTGACTCAGCATCATCCTGACCAGCCACATGTGGATCACCCTGTATCGCAGGCATTTAGCTTACAGGAACTTCCCCGCTAGATCAAAAGGGACACATCTGCCATGTTACTTTAAGATTACCACATGCCTTAAATATTCATTTATATTATGATTTACAGAACCTCTTTTGTAACATAACCGTGTTTTTATGCTTGACTTGGTTAAATAATGAATTTACCTCTGATGACAACTTATTTTCACTAATTGTCAAACTGATATTAAGGTGGAGCTAATTTAAGCAAGTTCATGTGATTGGTTACTCATATGAATGTGCATTTTCTGCGTGCAATGTTTTAGCACAATCAAACGTCCCCTAATGAAAGTTTCATTGCTGACATGCAGAGCAGCCGGAAATTGAGTCATATCAAGATGCAAATTTAAGATAAACAAATGTAACGTAAACAAATTTCCCTCAAGCCAGAGGCACGGAATAAACGGATAAAATCTGAGACTGGAAATTACTGCTACTGTTACACCTTAAATGGCATTAACCAGATTGGACTTGACAATCAAATAATATAAAATGCGATAGGATATTAATTGCTATTTTGAATATTGGCTTGTTATCTTACATTTATTAACCATATATTTTCATTGAAATATAATATGCTGAAACTAAATAATTTGTGTAATCGAATCGTGAAAAAATATATAGAATTTAGGTATAGGATGGGTAAACGGTGTAAGATGTGAGACAATTATACTTTTCATAAATATAACATTTATGTATATTTTATTCAAATCAATGTTTTGAGAAGTTCATAGTCTGAGGTGATTGTCAATTTTAATGAATTTATAAATTCTTGAAATATATTATTGGTATGAATATTGTTATGATGTTTGCTTATGTAATAAACCTTCTCGAGACGGCTTCCGGAATCAGTCCTTTTATTGTCCAACTTCCACAGTTACACACACTCCCCGTTGCTGACAGACAACGGAAAGCGGGCACTCCCAGCTAAGTCCCCACCGCGCACGTGGCACCCAGAGCCCCGTACGCGCGTGACTCCTGCTCTTTTCGTTCCCAGGTCTGCTCTCGACTCCTCTGTCTCTCCCCTCTTAATCCCTGGGTCACGTGGTACCCCTAAGCCAATCCTCCGTAGTCAGCGTTGACCGTTCCAGATGGTTCCCCGTCAATCCCGGGACCATGCCTCTGATCCGGCTTCCCATTAGCTGAGGCCCCGATTGGCCAGGCCAATCACCCCTGCTAACATGCCGTGATCACGCCGAGGCCATGCTCCCTGGCTCACCCCTTATTGGCTACAAAGCGGGACCGGCAAGCCAATCCCCACGTGAGCCCTACATGGCTCTTATTACACTTATATAACAATCATTCTAACATTTATATTCTGGTGCGTTTACGTAAATATTGTACTTTCAAAAAAGTGATTAAAATGGCATATCATTTGAATACGTTTAATTTTTTACACAACCAGTAGTTTTAAAGTGAAATTATGGGACGTGGTCAGGTGGCTCATAGATCATTGAGACTAAGCTAGTACCACGGACATCCTGGGTTGAAATCCTCCACCCAGCTTAGTTCTGAAGCATATGACATAAAAAAATAAGAGGAAAATACGTCTTCTTGGTTCTAAACGTCGTGAGAATTATTTTATTATGTTTTATTTGTATTACTTTATTATTTTCCTTCTACGTGACTTTACCGAAAGAACCAAGAAGATGAATCCCTGCAGTCACGAAAGCTTTAAATCGAAAAAGAAAATTACGTCATTAACTATATGAACACTATCACGTTGAACTGATAATAGCTAAGTCCAGAAAAAGTGTAGGACAATTTATTGCCCTGATGAAAACGTACATATCAATATGGGTCTTTTTTTGCCAGTATCAAAATACAACAATAAGTTATACACTTTCTGGCAATACAACAGTTGTGTTAAGATGTTAAAAGACCAAACAGAATCATTTTTAAAGGAATCCTGCCTGCAATAACCACTCGTACTTATCGTGAACATTATAACAAAAAACATGCTCTGATAATATATGCATTGTCCTTGAAACCGATTGGTCCACACCCGATACAGCTTTCTTTAGTCTCAAAGTGTTAGACCAGAGAACGCCAAAAGGCGAACAGCACAAAGACTTTCAGGCATTTATAGCTCGGGTGAGCAGCTACAAGGTGTCTCGGGTGTCGATCAATCAGTTTCAAGGACAATGCTTATATTATCAAAGGATGCTTTTTCTTTGCATGTTCACCACAAGTACGTGTGGTTAATGCAGACAGGATACCTTGAGAAAAGATGCTGTTTAGTGTGTTAACATCTTAACACCTGGTTTATTGTCAGAAATTGTAAAACCTATAGTTGTAACTTACATATCGTATTGTTTTTTCTATAGTATAAACAAGCACCTCATTACACTGCTTAACATTTAAGCTTTCGCAAATAATATCCTTAATGACGGTTAAAATGTTTTTGCTTCGATCGCGTACATTTAAATGCGTCGTTAAATCCGCCACAACCCAACACAGCCAACTAGTGAGGTTTGTCAGGTAAACAAAAGCCATAATTGTGAAGAAAGTTCTATTTCAGGCTTCATTAACCCCCCTCTGGTCTTCGAAGTGTTAGCCCCACAGTGGTTAAATTACCTTTACCCTTCTAAGGCTAAAATAAAAGGACGTTCTTCACAATTATGGCTATCGCCTGATGAATGTGGTTATAATAACCAGCGAAACGTCATATTCCAATTATAAAACTTGCGTATTTACTCCAACACACCAGTGTGCTGAAGTAGCAACTAATTTGCACGTTTTGTTTACGTGTCAAACCTTACTAATTGGCTGTGTTGGGTCGTGTTGGGGTTAACGATGCATTTATATTTACACGACCTAACCTAAAATAACATATTTATTATGGACTGCATTACTCCTGTAGGCATTATTTTCACTTTCCAAAATACTATATAATATAGCGACTACCTTCGATATTCGATTGATGATTGTTTTTGTTTTTGGTTAGGATTACACGTGTAATGACGACTTGACACACTTATTTTTAGATGTAACTTTATTGAAGACACATTCACTTGACATTAGGCGGAGACCCCTGAGCAACAGCCCCAAGTCTCCCACGCATCTCCCTTATATAGCAACCGAGGCCACGCCTCACTTCTCGATCATTCTCGCTGACTCTGGACGCTCGCTTCACCTGTTGACTCTACAGTCCTCTTCCATCACCTGACCACGCTCCCTTCTCGATCATTCCTGTAGCCACCAGTCCTTTCGCACTCACAACTGATACCCCTGCCATTACCTCCCGAGGCCACGATTCCACTCACACCGCATGCAGGCTCTACTGTCAATATATCACCCCAATCTTCTTACAAACATAGCCATCCCCGCCTTCCATTAAAAAAAAATAAAAAAATCAACAATTAGAGCAGAATGACAAACCACATCCGCATAGAAAAAAACCCGTCACTCGACCATAGAAACCAACAACAATACAATATGACAAGTGAGTGGTGCAAGCCAATTCACGCAAACAACAGCAACCGCACCGGTGTACACACAAAAAAACTTTAGCCTTGGGAATCGACTGGCCACTTCGTGCTTTGGAGAGCCGCAATTGCAGCCGCAAAGCTCTCGACCGAGTCCTTGACGCCAGTCCATCACACGTGGCAGAGTCTTGTGGGGCTTTGAGAATCAGAGGGTCACATTCCGTGGGTGGCACAACACATCTCCTGGGTTGCACAACTATCCCAGACGACTACTCAGGACATGGAGATGAGATGTCTTGGCGGGGACGGACGTATGGTGGACAAACCAACGGGGAAGCCCCGCCTGTACTCACACACACTGAGGCCGATTCATTTCCACAATCTCAATCGGTCCCCACCATCGGCGGTGCAACTTAGGTGATGGGTGACGTTCTGCATTTGTTTCCTCGAAGCCGCACTCAGTTGATTTGCTATGGGGAGCCCGTGCTCCCGCCCGCACATAAGAGAAAAAAAACTAGCACCCATCCGTGTCTGTGTCTTGTCTCTCTCGCAAATTTCACACTTAACTTCTAATTTAGTAATCATTGGAAGACCGTAATCAACAAGGCCATGCGTCAATTGTGTGTTGACCGACTTTTTGTGTTGCATTGCATTCCATTTCCAAATATTACTAAGTTTGTTTAATTTAGCGTGGTTTCTCTCTCTCTGTCTCCGCTCGTTTTGATGCTTTGTTTCCTGCTGTTGCGCCAGGTCTCATTGACATGCTAATTTCTCTACTCCCCCTCCCTCTCTGCCTCCTCTCTCTCTATTTAAGGCCTCGACACAGAGGCGTTGTTTCTCTGTGTGCCTATGTGTTTGTCTCTCTTTGTGTGTCTCTGTGTTATCTCTCTCTGCTTACGTGTCTGTGTATGTGTCTCCGGTGCTGTGTTTAATCTCTCTCTTACATTTAGCAATCTTTGGAAGAACGTAATCAACCAGGGAGGGTGTTGACTGTTATGTTAGCCGACTATCTGTGTTGTATTGCATTATATTTCTAAGTTTAATAGGTTTTGTTTTCTCTTTCATTTGTACATGATGATGATTGCTTGTGTTGCAATCGAAACGTCGTGTGCTATTATTTAATTTATTATTTTCTCTTCTACGTGACTTTACCGAAATAACCAAAGAGTGACCCATCAACGTGTCCAACGAATCGTCCACACGTGGAAGGGGCATGCACCGGCCACCTGTACCATGTTCAATTTATGGAAGTCACACAGAACCTCAGACTACTGTCTGACTTTTCACCAGCACCATAGGGACATCCCAATAACTGGTCCATAGCGAGATTATATCCGCCACCAACATCTCGTCCACCATCTGTCCACATGTTCCTTCTCCACCAGACGCGTCTGATATGAGTTCTGGTGAATAGCGCTGCATCTCCCGTATCAATGTGGTGCTGCAATAGAGAAGTATGACCGATGTCGAACATGCTCTTACTGAAAACTGCAGCAACAACGACTTCAATTCGCCCCGTTGTGCCTAAGACAAATCAGGATTCTCGTTACAAAGGGATTCTGCTCACGTTTCATGTGACCATGCACTCTCCTCCATCGGTCCCGTGATATCTGTCGCCGCTGGGTCTCCAACCTCGCATCACGCGGGCATCGCATGAGCCAACACGATACCCGCTTGGACCACAGCCGTTCTACAACCGACACTCAACACTTGCAGGAACGGTTCTTGGCTCACTCCTAGACCATCTGTGCACACGCCAGCATAAGTCTGCGGGTCGCACTGTTGGATGGCGTCAGGAGAACTGCTGCATCTGGGTTGGCCGAAGGCAACTGCTTGCGGTACTGCAAGGGAAACAACATCTACTGACTCCCTCACCAATGCCTGAATCGTGACGTTTGCACCCGCCTCCCTTCCAACAGGATAAAAAAAAAACAACTGCTGCTCCGAAGGCATTTCTATACACCAATGATCGTTACAAATTTTGAGGAGCATTCTGTTCAAAAAGTCGGCGCCCCACAGGCATGGGACAGCCCGCATTTTTTAAATCAAAACGGGCCCTGACACCGCAATCCCCCCAAAACGCTTCAACCTAGCCCACGATCCCCATACTTCCTCTATTAGCCACCACACACGCGCTCACGATCAGTTTCACGCAGCTCATACCACCAGCGCACTCAACCATACTCTTCGGTCACTTCACCATGCTCTCTTCGCAATCATTCCCATAGCCACCAGTCCCTTTGTACTCACAACTGATACCTCTGTCATAACATCCCATAGCCAATAGTGCATTCGCAGTGTAGGCTGACTCCCTTGGGATTACAGTGAGGGAAAAAAGTATTTGATCCCCTGCTGATTTTGTACGCTTGCCCACTGACAAAGAAATGATCAGTCTATAATTTTAATGGTAGGTTTATTTGAACAGTGAGAGACAGAATAACAACAAAAAAATCCACAAAAACGCATGTCAAAAATGGTATAAATTGATTTGCATTTTAATGAGGAAAATAAGTATTTGACCCCTCTGCAAAACATGACTTAGTACTTGGTGGCAAAACCCTTAATGTTGGGTTTGTCTATGGCAGTATATAGTACGGGGTAGACCCGTGTGATGTAATAGAAAAAAGTTTAGCTGGAAGCAAATTATACTTTTTTTTGCGACATAGAATTGTAATGTATTACTTACTGTTAGTAGCTCAGCTTATTGGAGAGTATATTTAGTATACTGATGATACTATGTAGTTTATACTTTAGTTTTTTACGTGGTGGTTTAGTTACTGCAGCTACATACTATTACCATTCCTTCCCTTTATTAATGCTACCCCTATCCCCTCCCTTTGATGCTGCGAATCCTGCATAATGCACGGGTATAATATGACTTGGAAACCCCCCGCCCACCTCCTACGCATTTCACAAGTAGTACTAATCCCATATCTGCATTTCCCATAAATATTCTAAATTCCACTTGATATGCAAATTCTTTTGTCAAGGCGCTCTTCCCCCTCCAACCCAGCTTAAATATACGCTCCAAGCCTGGGGTGTTTCATTCAGACGCTGTCTTCCGACAGACCTGTTCTTCACCTGAGGACGGCTGCTTGCGTTGTGACCGAAACGTCGTGAGAATTATTTTATTATGTTTTATTTTTATTATTTTATTATTTCCCTTCTACGTGACTTTACCGAAAGAACCAAGAAGAAGAAGAAAAACCCTTGTTGGCAATCACAGAGGTCAGACGATTCTTGTAGTTGGCCACCAGGTTTGCACACATCTCAGGAGGGATTTCGTCCCACTCCTCTTTGCAGATCTTCTCCAAGTCATTAAGGTTTCGAGGCTGACGTTTGACAACTCGAACCTTCAGCTCCCTCCACAGATTTTCTATGGGATTAAGGTCTGGAGACAGGCTAGGCCACTCCAAGACCTTAATGTGATTCTTCTTGAGCCACTCCTTTCTTGCCTTGGCCGTGTGTTTTGAATCATTGTCATGCAGGAATACCCATCCACGACCCATTTACAATGCCCTGGCTGATGGAAGGAGGTTCTCACCCAAGATTTGACGGTACATGGCCCCGTCCATCGTCGCTTTGATGCGGTGAAGTTGTCCTGTCCCCTTAGCAGAAAACACCCCAAAGCATAATGTTTCCACCTCCATGTTTGACGTGGGGATGGTGTTCTTGGGGTCATAGGCAGCATTCCTCCTCCTCCAAACACGGCGAGTTGAGTTGATGCCAAAGAGCTCCATTTTGGTCTCATCTGACCACAACACTTTCACCCAGTTGGCCTTTGAATCATTCAAATGTTCATTGGCAAACTTCAGACGGGCATGTATATGTGCTTTCTTGAGCAGGGGGACCTTGCGGGTGCTGCAGGATTTCAGTCCTTCACGGCGTAGTGTGTTACCAACTGTTTTCTTGGTGACTATGGTCCCAGCTGCCTTGAGATCATTGACAAGATCCTCCTGTGTAGTTCTGGGCTGATTCCTCACCGTTTTTATGATCATTGCAACTCCACGAGGTGAGATTTTGCATGGAGCCCCAGGCCGAGGGAGATTGACAGTTCTTTTGTGTTTCTTCCATTTGCAAATAATCCCACCAACTGTTGTCACCTTCTCACCAAGCTGCTTGGCGATGGTCTTGTAGCCCATTCCAGCCTTGTGTAGGTCTACAATCTTGTCCCTGGCATCCCTGGAGAGCTCTTTGGTCTTGGCCATGGTGGAGAGTTTGTAATCTGATTGATTGATTACTTATGTGAACAGGTGTATTTTATACAGGTAACAAGCTGAGATTAGGAGCACTCCCTTTAAGAGTGTGCTCCTAATTTCAGCTTGTTACCTGTATAAAAGACACCTGGGAGCCAGAAATCTTTCTGATTGAAAGGGGTTAAATAATTATTTCCCTCATGAAAATACAAATCTATTTCTAACATTTTTGACATGCGTTTTTCTGGATTTTGTTGTTGTCTCACTATTCAAATAAACCTACCATTAAAATTATAGACTGATCATTTATTTGTCAGTGGGCAAACGTACAAAATCAGCAGGGGATCGAATACTTTTTTCCCTCACTGTACCTCTTGTTGCCACTAGTGCATTCGCACTGTATGCTGACTCCCCTGTCATTACCTCCCGTGGCCACCAGTCCACCCACACCGCATGTAGACTCTACTGTCATGACATATATAGAAATATACATACAGATTAAGGTATTTTACGTAGATTTTAACAGGTAATGCCTACTGAGCTATATAGCTATTTTTGAGGAAGCAAACTGGCCGCAAATCACAGCTCATAGAAGTGGCTTATAATCACGTGGAAATCTATAGCAGCTAAATACACTAAACGCATGATGTTGATGCTATCTGGACAGAAGACCAGAGGGCCTAGAGAAATATCTACACGACCGTGGAGAAATTATGCAAACTCCAAATATATCACAGGCATCAGGGTCGGGATCAAACCCACAAACTCCTATATACCAGGCGAGGCAGTTAACATCTCGCCAACGCCATGCCTGTTCTTAGTGTGCAGTCCTCGGGAACCGCATAAAATACATAATTGGAAACACGGGGTCATTCACAGGCCCGCAGATGTACAGTATAAATAATACATATAGACTAAATCTAAATATTATAATATAAATTGTGTTATGCATATAAATGTTTGTAAATAAATATATATGAATAAATATATTAATTTAATTTAATTGTGTAAAGAAGCTCCTTCGCAGGTTCCATTTTCCAGGTGATTTATCTTTGTTTTATATTAACATATTTACAAGGCTATGACTACAGTATCTGCAGCCACGGTGGTTCCGACTAGATTAATCGCGAACAGTGCTTCTTGATGGTTTCCACGATGTAGATTTCTTACAATCGGCCCCGATGTCGTCCAACTGCAGTTGTCTTTCAGTTCTTGAACCAACGCCCCGATCGCGGCCTCGCTCCCCCTTATATACCCTCCTCATGTTCAGTGCCGGCCTTCATGGTTGCTCGACAACAGCACTTGCCCCTACAGTGTGTTAAGGCTATAAGGGAAAAATTTGTCTTTGTCTGTGTGGACGGACCCGTGTGTGTGGTGATGGAGCAGTTGTGGAGAGAGTGGAGAGTTTCCCCACCCTGGGCAGTGTGCTCATTACCAGCTCCTGTTTGACAGCATAGGTCTCGCTCCTAATCAGTCGGGCAGCATTTTATTTTCATCGGCTGCCCAATGCTGTGTGGAAGCTATCTGGTCTGTCCCTCCGCACAAAGCTTCAGGGTTTCTTGGCCAAAGTCATGCCTCTTCTCTATGCTTGTGTAATGAGAGCGCACCATCAAGTGGGTGCCAGAGGGTAACTTGGTATAGGCACTATTGTGCAATCAGCATCCAATCCTAAGAGGGAATAACATTGGACCAAAGGTGATGGGCGGAGTCGGGAGAGATGCTTCAGGAACCATCGGAAATGTTCCACGAGGAGGCGTGGCAAGAGGAGGAGCATATATATGCCAGAGAGAATATAAGCAGGGGCAGGGGAGGACTCGTGATCGGTGTGGGAAGCCTTGGGTCCGGACTTGCATCGCTGCTCGTCATCTCCTCTCTTCACCACTGACCATATGGTGGGTTCCCCAGCGAAGCTCGCCTCTTCTCTCCGGCACGCCGCCAGCCAATGGCGAGACCGGGGAGTCGAGCAAACCTCGCTAGTGGACCGGAGAGAGACGCCTCGTCCATGGCGTTGTGAGAAGGGAAATTACCCGGAGAGGGAAGGAGCGGAGCTGTGCAGTACTACAGTTAAATAAAGAAGTACCCTTACAAGAATCGTCGTGGATGTCGTTTATGACATTTGTAAAACATGGACCCCTCTAATGGAACATCTGTGCTGGTTAGAAACATTCAGGCTGGAATGCCTAAGATCCATCCTGGGATTAACCAAGCTGGATTTTGTGAGGAGATCACAAATTCACGAATTGTCTGTACACATTCCCACCAGTGAGCTATTCCGGCAGATATGGCTGCATTGGCTGGGTCATGTAGCCTGCATGTCCAGCCACTTCATGCCCAAGCAGATTCTGTTTGGCCGCATAGAGGGGCTAAATGGGCACGACATGGGCTGGAGAGGAGATGGACTGATGTGATGTGGGAGGATGTGGAGCTTAGTAGACTTGACGACGACTGGAACCAGTGGTGTCAAGATCGGCCTCTATTGAGGAGGCTTGTGAAGGACGCTTCTGGGCAGTTGAAGGCAGTCGCCCTCCAGGTGGTGCATTTACCGGTCATTTCAGACAGCCATCCCGTGGCACCTCCTGGGCCTGTCCCAAGGCCTCCTGTCAGCAAGCCTTCTACACTTCAGGTGGCCTCAAAGTGCACCTGACATGGCACAGGCGTCGTAATGACGTCACCATCACTTCCTGGCAAATGGTGGGTTTGGGAATTGGTGTGTGGGGAGCGATAGTATAGCGATGAGCGCACTGCACAACGAAAGTGGCGACCCGAGTTATATTCTTTGCTCAAGGGCAACATCCGTGCCTGGTATGGTGTGTGAATTCACCACTGGGGAGACAAAGGCGGCCGGGCGTGTTGTGATGTACCGACCATCATAAGTGCTACTCGCTGACGAACTTTCTCTTACAAAGTACCATATTCTCATTTGTGAGTTTGACACTGCTTCCTTTCTGTTGAACCTTAGAACATGTTTTAACACTGTCCCTATGGACATTTAAATGCAGTGGTTTATTTTGTTCCGACTTACGAACCTTTTGACTTATGAACGGGTCTAAGTGATTGATTAGGATTGTAACCTGAGGACTTGCCGTATTCCTTCATGGCTGACTAATAATAATAATACAATTATCTCCTAAACTGCAGCATCTGTTCTTCTGTGGTGCCACAGCCTCGAAGCAACTCTGCAAGCGCTGCGACCCCCTCCCCCCTGGCCCCTACACTGAGCACACACACACAGCGCACACACGTAATGGTCTGGTGGGGGATTGCCTGGCACAATGGGTTTTAATACAACTAATCCCTAGGAGGAAAGTCCCACTGTGCCAGGAGATTGGCCGACCCTCGCAGGACAGGTTACATTGCGGCACCCCAGAGTTGGATTAACATTGTATGGTCGCAAAAAAGTTCACCGGGCCAGGCGCAATTAGTCATTCACGACATCGGGAGTGGTGGAATATTAAGCGAGATGGCAGACCATGAAATCAGGGGATCGCGGCGCCACGACCTCCCCGACCCCCATACCGAATACACATTCGCAGGGTGTGCATTCGCCAGTCGGGTGTCATTCTGGATGAATAAGGGGGGGGTAATAAATTAACGAGTGCAGACAAACAAACAATGGGTCGCAGAAGCACCAGCAGCAATGCTCCATGTAAGGGTAAAAAAACGGGCAGTAATCACGGGTAGGCACATGATTGGCCACGCAGTACAACGCGACCAGGGTTGGGAAGTGAGAGGAATAAAAGGGGAGCCTGGGACTGTTCAAAGGGAGATCTTTTCTTCAACATCTTGGCCACCAAGAGCCACCCCCTTCCATCCTGCCTTCTCGAGCTGCTCACAGCATCCGCGTGATGCCAGTAAGTGCCGCCACGAGGCAGTGATGGGTAACGTTTTTCGTCCTCTTCCCTCTGACTCTCTTCGCTTCCGTGCGACGCCGTGAGTAACGCTACGAGATACGTGGTAGGGCGTTTGAGTATCTTGGGACTTAAGCAGCAGTAGGCTAGGCTCTTCTCACAAAATATTTCCCACCGGGTAGTGTGGGGTTTGCACCGAGAATAAAAGTTAGCACAGAGCATAGGTGTGGTGTTTGTGATTTCTGTGTGGAGCGGCCGTGTGGGGGAACGCGCGGCGAGAGTGAACGTGGGGCTGGGGAATGCACGCGTTGAGGTAATCACTCGCAGGTGTGAGTGCCGCTGTGATAGCGATAACTACGGAGTGCACGGGTGTGTGTGGTTTAACTCTGTGCGGCTACGAACAAGCGGCACGAGGATGTCCCTCAGAGAGGGCGCTAGCACAGGGGGCCCATCACTCGGTCGGCGGGGGCCCGTCGGGAGCCAACCGCCGTGGTGGAGGAGGAAGCAGAGCGTGCAGACGTCACACCCCACCTGCCTAGTGAGGGCGGGTGGGTGGACGCCGGGCCCACAGTTCAACTTCTTACTAGCACGGTTGGCTTCATACGGTGCAAAAGAAGTTCAACATAAATACAATAAGTCTATACCACAGCCTGTCAATCAGTATCTACAATATGTGGGCAATTGGGGGAAGTTATATTAAAATATTCCTGAAGGTTTGGTTACAATATTGAAAAATATCAGTCCTACTTTTATACAATGTTGTTTTTGTTAAGATAATACAAATGGATGCCACCGCTCACGTCACTCGTGTTCAAATGTTCATGGCATTTGCCATGCATAATATACAATGCTATTGTTTTCAAAGTTAAAAAATTCCAACCATCCAGTCTTGCCTTTACAATACATTCTTCCTTGTAATCACGTGTCAACATGTTTTAACCTGACCGCTGTGAAACAATGTGTGCGTGCACTCTCGAATTTCCATATTTTCCCGTTTTTGCTTGCATTTTGACTTTCATAGAATCTTAAATATGCTAGTGCCTTGCATCAAGTGTCTCTCAGAATGTAGTCTTTTGCCTGACAGGTGTATTTACAAC
This sequence comes from Lethenteron camtschaticum, assembly GCA_018977245.1. NCBI lineage: Eukaryota > Metazoa > Chordata > Hyperoartia > Petromyzontiformes > Petromyzontidae > Lethenteron > Lethenteron camtschaticum. The sequence continues at coordinate 74,940 of WFAB01001607.1, forward strand.
CACCACACCTGATCCTCCCAAAAATGTTTCGCCTGAGCCTGAATGCCAACTAGCAGAACCGGCGAATTTTCTGTATAAAGCAGCATTTAGTTTCGTGTAAACCACTGTTTTTGTTGGGAAAAGTACAGAAGTGACATCTCAAAGCAATATTATTACCAGTGACAACATGTTTTAATATATATATCTCAAACGAACAAAATTTAGATGATCAGAAATGTAATATCTAGCTTATATTTTTGAAATAATGCAAATACCATGTACGAGTAGGTTTCACTGTGTGTGTAGGTAGGATGGTATGTGAATAGGTAAGTGTATGTGGCTAGGTAGATACGTAGGTATGTGTAGTTTAGTGTAGGTAATCTCTTCTCCTTTATATATAAAAGTCTCAGCGCGCGCGCGCGCGAGGGATTTGGCTCTCGAGCCAGCCAGCACGCCTAAGCCCCGCGGTGGGAATAGGCTATTAATTTTTCATGTCCGTCAGCTTTAAATTAGTTAAATTAGCCATTTAGTGGATTTGCTGTATTTATTTATTGCGCGACACCGGCGTACCAACTCACGCCAATTGGGTGGGGGGGCGGACCCTGCCAAGTGATGTGCGTTAGGTCGACCTCACTCTACTGCCAGCCTTTCTTGTCGACTGTATCCTGCTTTTTCAGCTGCTGCCTGTATTGTCAGCTTTTTATGTCCACTGTAGCAATACTTATGTCATTGAGTCGGCGTACTGGCAGTCTATAATCTATATTGTAGCCTGCTTCTCAACTTACCTGTGTGTACTGCTGCTATTTTATGGACACTTATTTCAATTATTTCTTATATGCATATCTATTGTTTCGATCGCTCACATTCGCTATTTACTGATACATACTACTGCGATGCTTATAGCTGTGCCATCATCAGGGATTGCTGTGCATGTCCATGTGTGTGTGAGCCGATGTGTGTGTTTCAGTCATATGTGTGTGCGTGTAGGTCCATGCATCTGTGTCTAAGTCCATGTGTGTGTCTGTCTTTTTAGAACCGACAACGCCGATGTGTGTACGTCGATGTGTTTGTGTGTGTGTGGCAATCCAAGTGTGCGTGTCAGTCCATGTGTGTGTATCAGTCGCTGTGTCTGTGTTAATCGATGCGTGTGCATGGCTCCATGACAGTGTGTAAGTCAATGTGCGTTTGTGTGTCTGTGTCAGTCAATGTGTGTGTGTACGTCCATATGTGTGTGTGTTTAGTCCACGTGTGTGTGTGAGTCTATAATGTGTGCGTGTCACTCGATGTGTGTGTAAGTCAATGTGTGTGAGTTGATGTGTGTGTAACTCCATGTGTGTGTTCTAAAGTATGTCTGTGTGAGAGTCCAATTGTCTATGTGTGTGTACAGCAATGTGTGTGTCAGTCTATGTATGTGTGTGAGTCTATGTGCGTGTGTGTTAGTCGCTGTGAGTGTGTGGCTCCATGTTAGTCAGTGCAAGTCCATTTCTTTGCGTACCTGTAGGTCCATGTGTGCGTGTTAGTCCATATGTGTGCTTTATTCACCTGCTCTGGGCCTATGATATTGTAGGACTCGTACTGACGCGACAGCTTCTTTGTCTTTCTTGGTTCTTTATTAACGCTTATAGTTCACATCTCCTCCGTCGGCATCACTCAATGTTCCTCCAAACTCTTAAACGCCAACTCCCCATCAACCTCACTCAATGTCCCTCCGTTCGCTCGCTCCGCTGCTTCGCTCGCTCTCTCTCTCCACCAAGGTCCGTTACTCCGCTGCTACCCTACGCTGTACTCGCTCCGTCTCTGCTACTCTATCTGTATTCTCTCTATCCACTGCTAAAGTACACTGTATTCTCTTTGTCCAATGTTACCTTATACTATATTCTCTTTGTCCACTGCTACCTTATACTATACACTCTTGTCCACTGCTACCTTATACTATACTCTCCTTGTCTGCTGCTCCGTCTCTCCGTCTCTTCTCCCAGGCACCAACCAACTCCCGTTTCTCCCACGCTCCCTCTCTTTATCCCCGAACCAATTTGCCCCAATCAATTAGATCATCCCCCGATTCGCTACTCGCCCCCGGCCCCCAGTGTCACACGATGTTGTTGTTGTAGACACCGCGGCGCCAATCTCAGACACTCACACCTCTCGACCAATCACCGGCCTGCGTCCTCGATTACCCGAACACTTGCAGGCCTCCCTTAATTACCTTACCACCTTAATTGGCACAATAACAACAGTATGGCGCCCCGCTGGCTGTGTCCCCGTTTGCCCTCACTGTCCCCCGCGTGTCCGTATCACAACCCAACGCGTGACGCGTGATTTCTCAAGTCCTACAATATCATCAGTAGGCCTGGGCTCTGGGTTACTCTTCGTGCTTTTGGAGTTCCTGACCCTCTGCTCACGATCCTTAAGGACCTTCATGATGATGAGCGGCCCCACGTCAAACTACGTGGCCGTGAGTCGGAGCCATTCCCTCTACACCTTGGGGTGCGACAGGGATGTCCTCTGCCTCCCACATTATTTTATATATATTTGGACCACGTAGTTTGTTAAGCCTTCAATGCCTGTACCGGAAGAATTCCCATCTGGTACAGATACAATGGAAGGTTGATCGATGCCCGGGTGAGGTCAAGGGATAGCACCCTATTGGTCAACCACGTTATGTATGCCGATGATCTGGTAATTAATGCTCACTCAGAAGAGTTGGACGCGCTGCTGCTGAACCTGGAGCTTGCCACTAAGTGGTGGGGCCTTACCATCAGCCCCACAAAACTAAGCACCTGCCTGGGTATTTTGTACCAACGGACAATCTACCCCCACAACTTACAATTTGATGGGGCAGTTGTGGAGAGAGTGCAGAGTTTCCCATACCTGGCCAGTGTGCTCATGAATGGCTTCGGTTTAACAACAGAGGTCTCACTCCGAATCGGTCAAGCGGCATTATCTTTTCATCGGCTGCATAACACTGTGGAAGCTACCTGGTCTCTCGCTCCGCACGAAGCTCCAGGACTTCTTGCCCACGGTCATCCCCTCCCTTATCTACGCTTGCAAAACTTGGACCCCCCAATGGAACATCTTCGCCGGTTAGAAACATTTAGGCTGGCCTGCCTACATCCATCCTGGGTTTAACCAGGCTGGATTGTGTGATCAGCTCATAAATCTTGAAAGATCTGGACAAAATCCCGTTGGTGACCTCCTACGGCAGACAAAGCTGCGTTGGCTGGGCCATGTATCCCGCATGCCCAGCCACCGCATGCCTAAACAGCTTTGTTAATCCGGATCGAGGGGCTAAACGGGCGCGGCACGGGCTAGAAAGAGATGGAGTGATATGGTACAGGACGATGTGGAGCTGAGTGGACTTGTCAATGACTGGTACCAGTGGTGTCAAGGTCGGCCTCTGTGGAGGAGCCTCATGAAGGACGCTACTGGCCAGTTGGAGGCAGTCGCCCTCCAACAACAACGGAGGGCGAGGAGCGACGCTCAGAAAAACGAGCGAGCGCCGGGTGGCTAAAGCACAACAAGTTAGCACAGTAGGCACATCAGCCAGTCATCTCAGTCAGTCGACCCGTGGCACCTGGGTCTGCCCCGTGACCTCCTGCCAGCGGGCGTTCGACACTTCACGTGGCCTCAAGGTGCACATAGCCTGCCACATGCGTCGTGGTGACGTCAACGCCACTTAGTCGAATGGCGGTTGTTGTTGAGTCTATGTATGTATGTATGTGTGAGTCGATTTGTGTGTAACTACATGTGTCTCTAAAGTCGATATGTGTGTGTGTGTGAGTCCATATGTGCGTGTGTAAGTCGAGTCGTTTATATGTGTGTGGGTCGATGTCTGTGTGTAAGTCCATGTGTGTGTCTGCCTTTTTCACCGGGCAACGCCGGGTACTTACCGCTAGTTTATATAAAAGTCTCTGCGCGCGTTTGCGAGGGATTTGGTCTCGAACGGGGGGGTTAACGTAGAAAAAAAAATTGCGAGGCAGCATGCCCTAAGCCCCGCAGTGGGAATAGGCTATTCCTTTTTCACGTCCGTCACCCTTAAATTAGTTAAATTAGCGATTTAGTGGGATTTCAAAATATATTTCTTTATTTATTTTTGCGCGACATCGGCCATACCAACTCACTCCAATTAGGTTGGGGGGCGGACCCTGCCAAGTGATGCGTTCGGTCGAGCTCACGGGGACATTTATTTTTCGCGTTTCACGTGCAATAAATATACACCTAACGCTGCGCTATTTCTTCACAGTGTCATGTCCTCTTCGCCCGTGTGTTTTTTGGTGACGGTGAAGATTTGAAGACTGTGTAATGCCTTCCGACACACAAAGCAAATGAATGGCTTCTCGCCCGTGTGTTTTCTGGTGAAGATTTGAAGACCATGCAAATGCCATCCCACACACCGAGCAAATGAATGGCTTCTCGCCCGTTTGTGCATGGCGCTGTGGAGAGTGTATTTTCTCCATGTGACTGATTCTTCAGAGCAGTGTAAAAGTCGCCGGTGTTGTGAGAGTTAAATGACCCTACTCAGCTTCGTGAATGTCTGGCGTTGCGTGATGTGTTTTCTCTAATTGCTAGACGACCGAGACAAATTAACGTCCCATAAGTCGGACTACACACGCGATTACCAGTTAATCCACTAACATAGACACTTACTTGGTAATGCAGGGCTTATCGATGTCCCTGTTACCTGTCTGAAGAGATCGCCACTAACTCTCCCGAATCAAAGTCGACAACCATTCGCCACGCAATCGTGCTCGCTCAGCTGGGTCTCACAGGAGAAGGCTAATCTGTAGAGCGAGGAGTCAAGCGTCTATCCGCAGTAAAATCCTCTCCAAATGGTCTTGAGGTCTGATTTTAAGCCACTTATAACTCCCCTCTGCATCCAAATCCTTTGTTCTCGACTTGGCCTATCATGAACTTTGCATTCAATTCAAACTTTTTTACATTTACAATCCGCATATCTAACAACATAGATTACCTAATCTGGCCATTGTACTTTGCCTTAATATGTATTTACATTTCACTGCATAGTTGTACGCATCGTTAATTTGCAATAGTTAGAAGAAAATACATTGGCGAGAAGCCCTTCAATTGCTCTGTGGGCTAAGGCATTTGCACTTTCAGAAACAACAAACCTTCACCGGCGTCAGGTTGTTGAGGAGGTTGGCGGTTTCATCCTGGTTATTGCTGCAGGTGTATGACCGTACAATACGTTGCGTTGTCTGCTTCAGAGGGAACATAATGAGAATATGCCGTACTTTTTCATAGGAATTTACTCGTGGCAGGGGAATACCAAACGATAGGGAGCAGCTCTTTCTATAAAAAAAAATTTGAAGTGGGCTTGAGAGCATGGCAGTGAGATGTGGAAGCTGTAAGCTCCATGCTACCGTGGGCTCGCCTCCCCATCAAGCGGAGGCGAGGAGTGGTCGTTGCCTTTGCCGCCACCGAAGATGAACATCAGTGGAGGGATTCAGTTACACTAGCTAGGGGATTTGCTTAAAAACACTGATATAATAATTGTAACATATTTATTTAATCTAACGGAGACAGTAACGTACACGTAATTTTATATAATTGTAACGATTAATAGCCTCACGCGTTTTGATTTGTTTCGTGTGGTAGATGTTGTATTATATNATGTATATATACTCTTTGGTTCTTTCGGTAAAGTCACGTAGGTATAAATAAAATAAATCACGACGTTTCGGGCGCAACACAAGCGTCCATCATCAGGTGGGAAAGCATGGTCTGCTGCTGAGGCAGACTGTTTTAAACGGTTTGAAATGGGTGTAGCTCAAGGGTTATAAAGAAGTGGCCGGGGCTATTTATGTTAATGTGACAAATTAGCATGTAACTGTAAGATAAGAAAGCGGCCTCCGAGACGAGGGCACGTAAGTGGCTGTGTTAATGTGAGAGATTAGCATGACGTTAATGTGAGAATTTAGCATGTAACTGTAGAAAAGAAGGAGAAGAAGAGCGGCCTCCTCGACGAGTGAGTGCAACCCAACGGGTGTAATCCGAAGGGCCTGTGAGTATGAGAGTGCGATCCAACAGACATGTGAGCTTGAGAGTGCAATCCAAAGGCGTGAGATTGCAATGCAACGGACATGTGGGCATGAGAGATCGAAGAGAGAGGCATCGATAGAGACACAGAGTCGAAATAAAGTGCATATGTTGAATGAAACATCACAGTCAGTTAAGACTTTACCTGGTTAATAACGTCCTTCCAATGATTGCTAAGTTTGTACCCATCCTCTCGATTGAAGTTGTGTCTGTGTTTATACTGTAGTTATTCAACCCACAACAAATACATGAATTCCCTCCCTCTGTTCCTCGCACCTGATTTGCTCACGACATCAATTTATCTAAGAATGAAAAGGAAGAATTCTCCACAACTCTGGTTGTCGCATAATGATGCTCATTGTAATTGCTGGTGATACGTCGTTGAATTGTGACTGTTGTTGGTTTACTGTCCAAAACACCGGTGTAATGAACTCGTAACTAATTGGAAAGTTTTGTTTACGTAACAAAACGTTCTTATTGGCTATTTTGGGTGGTGGTGGGTTTAACGACACATTTATATGCATGCGATATAACCTCAAATAAACCTCTATTATGAACACCCACGTAGAAAGATAACGATATCCCGACAATCCTTTAACAGAGTGTTGGGACAAGTGATGTTATCGTGCACATATGAAAGCCGTTACTGTGCACGAGGGGATGGGTAACCAACGCAATGCTCAGCAGTTTTTGTCTCCCTGGTGTTGATGTTAACACACCGCTCCAGGTATTCTTTTGAAGCTGAGTCATCCAATGGGAGGGGGCCAATGCTGTGTTCAAATACTCGCCACTGTTGTTGCTCACGAACGCGAATCGAACTCGGAATGTAGCCAGGTGCGTAGTGCAATGTGCCAACTGATGCGCCACACACAGACACAAATACAACACACACGCTCACAAACACACATTCACACCTGCTCTTACTGCACAACATATTTTCTGCGGAGATTGTCTGCAGAAAGACGTGGGCTGAGCCGGACTATGAGAACACGGGTTAACAACCAGGAGAAACCAGATCGGTCCTGAGAATCTGACAAAGGATCGAGCGAGGTGTAGGAAGGTGACTGTGGCGTGAGCAGCGAGACATGACCCAGTGAAGATAACCTGCTCTGACCTCGTGCAAGTGACGTGCAGCTAAGTCCAGCTCCACAGCGGCCCAACGCAGCTCTCAGCTGGTCCTGCACAGAGTGTCTCATGAGATGCTTCGCAGTACAATTGGATATTTCCTCAATTCAAGTGTCTTGGCATCTGGCTCTATTCACATTTCAACTTCAAACCCTGATTCGAACTGAATAATTGAAAATGTGCATTTTGTACAAAAATACATCTTGAATCTCATTATCTTCAAGAAAAATATTTAGTGATGCTGCATTGGCAATGGTACAACAACATCAATAACACACAAAACTCAACAACTGCGTAATAAAATTGTGTCCATAATAATAAAACATAATTGAGGTGACATTTTTAGCTACATCCCTTCTTCATAGTTCAAATATAGAAGCCAGTGTGACAGATTAGATTATCCGAGTATGAAACTGCACTATACACCATGGAACCTGGTAGGTTTTGCGGTATCCAAAGCGTGACTTTGCCACTTAATTTTGGCCGTGATAAAATATGCCAATCGGAAGAAGATTCCTTTTGTTTGTCCTCGGCGACTCTTGGTGGTGACTCCAAGAGTTGGACAAATACAGTTTGAGACAAATGTATCCAAGGGATAAAGAGCTTCTTCTTGTAGTGAGGTCCACTTGCAACCATGGCTTCGATGATGTGATTGTTCATTTTCAACATGTTCCATTGCAGTGTCTATTGTTTGAATCGAAAATTCCGAAGGAGCATAATGCCAGAGCAAACCTTCAGTTTAAGCAATTGAGGTGGAAATCTAGAGGAATTGATCTGGTATCATCAGATCATCCTTAATATAGTTTTTTGGGGGGGGTTTGATCGCGTAAATATATAAATGTGTCGTTGAAACCCGCAACCATCCGATATAACCAACTTGTCACGTTAACAAAAAGTGCCAATTCGTCACTTGAACAGCACACCGGTGTGTTGGAGAGCTAAGCCACAACATTTACGACAGGGACGACATTTCACCAGTATTTGCAACGAGCTTCATCAGGCGACAGACAGATTTGGGGCGAAGTCCACCTGTTTCGTTCCTGATATAGAGGCGTAAATGTGGTGATCACGCTTCTGCACTCTTAAGCAAAGTGGGGGGGGGGGGGGGAATTAATGAGCCAAAGTACATTATGCATGTGCATTATGCGAGCCCTTTGATCTTGTCCTTCCTGGCAATGGTGTATATTAAAATAGCCGTACCAACGGTACATAAGTGTGCATTTAAACAATGTATTATTTCATGAATGCATCACAAAGTCCACATCACGTCTAACCAAATATGCAATGTCAGTAACGATTTTTATTTTATTTTAAAACAAATGCTTTGTTAGAAATACGCTTTAAAAATGTTAAAAGGTTGTCTACTACTCACTAACTATGAAAAGGTAACAATTAATATGCAAAATGAAAATCTCATCTATCAAAAAAGATGAAAAAATCAATATAATAAGGTTTCATGGTTGTTGTATATGCCGGATTATGAAATTTTTATAAAAAATAATAAAAATGCATAATTCGCGTAAAGTATGCTAATGCATATAATTATATGCATAAATTATGGTAATCACGGGGATAATCGTATTCATTTATGCGGATGCTTGCAATTGTAACGGGTTCCGGAGACACTTGTAGATGTAACTTTTTTATTACGATTCAACACTCCAACTCTCCAACAGTCCAACACTCCAACTCTCCAACAGTCCAACACTCCAACTCTCCAACAGTCCTGATACTCTGTTACAGCCTAGGTACACAGCCTAGGTACACAGCCTAGATACACTACTCTGGCTACGCTCTGGAACTCGCCCTCACAAGGTCGTAGAGTCGGGAGTTCCAGAGTCCCACCACTCGCTCTCACAGCGTCCCAGGGTCCTCCGATGGCTGGTCTTGGGTCTTGGGTCTTGAGCTACGACTGGGCCTGATCGTCCAGGGAGCTCCGCTTTTATGCCCAGTCCCCAACGAGGGGTGGGGCCGTGTGCGCCCCCAGATATCCCACAGAGCACACACAGCCCCCCCCTTTGGCGGCGCCAAGGGGATTAAGCGCCTGGGAACTCAACGCCTGACGCCAAGAGGCATAAGCGTCTGACCCGCCTGAGAACCCACCGCCTGGTGCCAAGAGGCTTAAGCGCCTGGCCCACCCAGGGTCCCAGAGCCCCCAGCAGCCCCTCCCTTCTTATGTCACTACATTACCCCCACTACGTAGCCTCCAGCCGTCCCGGATGTCAATAATTAGAAAGTTTAAATTAACGAAAGGGAGAGAGAGAAAAAAAATACGCGAGCCTCAACAGGAAAGAAAAGAGAACAAGAAAGCAACCATAAATACCATAACCAACCTGTACAACTTTACACTATATACAAGCATCAATCAACAAAAAGGTGAAGCAATGACATGTGAACAAACGACCCGCGGCACACCTAGTCCTCCTCGGGATCCGCATAGAAAACGGGGAATTAACAACAACAAATATACAGATTCCGACGCGTTGGATGCACAACCACCGCATGGATGGCAGGGTTCCACACTACCCTGCCAGCCTCCCATCCGTCAGGTGGTGAGAAGGCGAAGACCAACATGTCGAGCATCCTCTACACACACTAATCCGGACGTCTGTCTACGTCCCGGGTCGAGAAGTCGTACTTCAGGGCCGACCCATGTACTGGGCAAAGAAGTCGCACTTCAGGGTTGCTCCAGTATCTACATTTAAAATATATATATAAAATTGACATGACACAACAAAATAAATCTGCCTGCTCCTGTCCATAAATGGTGGCCGCACGCACGAACCGCATCTCCAAGGCATCCCGTGCTTGCGTCCCAGCAGCCCTCAATGAGGACCACCACCGACATTACATGTCAACCGTTAGCACCCCCCGCCTTTCCAACGTGGCGCCTCCATCCTAAAACTGCGCACATCGGCCATATCGGGGGGGAATTTCCGTGTTACCACCCCACCGCCTTTCTGACGCGGCATCACAACCAGTAGCACGCGTCGGCCATATTGGGGGGCTTCAACCCAGTCTCTCTCCAAGACTCACATCGCAGCATATAGCTGTACCGACCGAGCTGAGACCCAATCTCTCTCCAAGACTCGCATCGCAGCATATAGCTGTACCGACCGAGCTGAGACCCAATCTCTCTCCAAGACTCGCATCGCAGCATATAGCTGTACCGATCGAGCTGAGACCCAATCTCTCTCCAAGACTCGCATCGCAGCATATAGCTGTACCGACCAATCTGAGACGACCCATCGTTCACTCCCTGCACAACATGCACCCTAACAACTGAGGGATACAGTCCCAACGTAACGGGACAACTACACCTGAAGACCACGAATCTCCAGCCCACTGTTTCAACGCGCCTCGGAGTGTTTCAATCTCCGGGCCGTCAGGGCGAGCCTACTGCTCCAGACGCACCACGGAGGGTCTCACCTCTGGGCCGTCAGGTCAAGCCGTCAGCCATAGCATGACGGGACCACAACTCTCGTGTTAGACACGCAACACCCGCTGGGCCATCCTGGGCAGGATCTGCACCCCAAGATATTTGAGAGCCAGCATGACAATTCCAAATCATTGGCAGCATGTCACCATCTCAAGATAAATGCCCCATACAGTATATACATCGTTAACAATGACAGCACAAGCTATACATTAACAATCACGAACAATGCTCAATACAAGCCATACATTGTTAACAATCACAAGCAAAGTTTCGCACACACATTGACAACACTCACGAGCGAAGCTCCACACAGTTTACCCAACAACAGTCACGACTCCCGATGACAACGAAGAAAATGTCAACAAAAAAATCATTAATCCGGAGCGCGTAAATGGACGAAGTGTCAGGGGCCTGGTCTCCCGACCTCCAACCTTTGGCCAGAGCAGCAAAGGCGGCGACCAGCGTGTCGGTCGATGTGCCGGCCCTGGCGCCGGTTACAGTAAGAATGGCGCCCTCACTGTCCGGTCGCAGCGCTGATGACGCGGTATGCTAGGTTGAAGCCAGCTGTCGTCCGGCAGTGAAGGTCGCAGCGCTGATGACGCGGCGTTGCTAGGTTGCAAACAGCTGTCACCCGGCGGTGAGGGACGCAGCGCTGATGACGCGGCGTTGCTAGGTTGGACGGCGCTGAGCCCAGAAGTGACGTTGCTCCCAGCGGTCATTGCTCCCCTGGCAGAAGTGACGACACACTCGTATGTATTTGTGCCGGGAACGGCTGCCATCTTTGTGTTGGAGCCGGCGGAATGGCGCGGCCGCTGCGCCGCCTCTCTCCCTTCTGTCTCCGCCTGTGAGCGATGTATGTCGTCCAGGATGGAGACGGTGGCGTGGAGCAGCTCAGTGAGGCGAAGCAGCGCCTCCTCCATCGCTGCTCCCGACGCTGGAGAGGGGACGGTCGGCGGAGCAGACAGCTGTTCAGCCGGCGGTGCAGCGTCGCTGTCGGCCGGCGTTGGCCGCCCCATCGCTGCTTGTTCCTCGACATCGCCGTCAGGACTGAAGGTACGTGGCTTACTTCTTGTCTCCATAGCCACTTCTGACGCCAAATGTAACGGGTTCCGGAGACACTTGTAGATGTAACTTCTTTATTACGATTCAACACTCCAACTCTCCAACAGTCCAACACTCCAACTCTCCAACAGTCCAACACTCCAACTCTCCAACAGTCCTGATACTCTGTTACAGCCTAGGTACACAGCCTAGGTACACAGCCTAGATACACTACTCTGGCTACGCTCTGGAACTCGCCCTCACAAGGTCGTAGAGTCGGGAGTTCCAGAGTCCCACCACTCGCTCTCACAGCGTCCCAGGGTCCTCCGATGGCTGGTCTTGGGTCTTGGGTCTTGAGCTACGACTGGGCCTGATCGTCCAGGGAGCTCCGCTTTTATGCCCAGTCCCCAACGAGGGGTGGGGCCGTGTGCGCCCCAGATATCCCACAGAGCACACACAGNCCCCCCTTTGGCGGCGCCAAGGGGATTAAGCGCCTGGGAACTCAACGCCTGACGCCAAGAGGCTTAAGCGTCTGACCCGCCTGAGAACCCACCGCCTGGTGCCAAGAGGCTTAAGCGCCTGGCCCACCCAGGGTCCCAGAGCCCCCAGCAGCCCCTCCCTTCTTATGTCACTACACAATTACGTTAATGTGTGCAGTTATGATTATTAGGCTTAGCTTCGTTATCCAGAGTTGTATCAATCAGGATAAAACGATTATGTTTGATTAAACATTTATTGATTATCTTAGTGTGTTTATATTATGTTAGGTCTCCAAATTCATTCTCAACGCAGGATACAGTTCTTATAAATAAGAGTTTTGCATGGACTAGGAAAGAAACACTCAAACGCTTTTGTTAAGCAATTTTAATTCTAAACATAAATATGACACTCTAATATGCAAAGGCGAAAGCATACGTCAATAGATTCATGAGCAAGATTATGCAATTGTAGGGTGTTAAAGAAAGGGCCCGTTATGCATGGCAGCCTATGGAAAACAAACACAGTGGGCGGGGCTACGTAAGTGCACGAGGAGGTGCCCTCTGCGACGTCCGAGCCAGACACCCTGGGGGGGGCTGGTTCGAACGTTATGATCCCCCGGGCCCCACCCCTCAGGGAGGGGTTGGGTATAAAAGGTGATGTTTCAAAGGGCTCGGGAGTTATGTTTAAGCTAAAGGAAGAAGACTGAAGACGTCTTAGATAGAGCCCTGGACTCCCCTAGTTCGATGTCCTTTTCAGGGCCGGACAGGACTGAGCCAGCGGCGTGGTCCCGAAAGCCAGAGCCGGTGCTCTTGTAAGAGCTGGTCTGGAACTCCGGGTACCGGGCCCGACTTACCAGTGTCGGGCCAGATAGCCTCCCCTAGCCCATTAGTGGACGACTCGGGGCTAGGACAGAGTTAGCTAGGGGTGTATCCCGAGTTATACGGGTGAGGGGGCCGATACCCCCTCGAGTGTTATATGCCCACTGTCGTATTGTGAAATAAATATACGTGTGCCTCAACCTCGTGTCAAGCGTCCTCACCGGTACTTCAACTGGAGTCAGAAGTAATACGAACATGGACACGCGGAAAACAGCGCGGGCCAAAGTACCGCAGGAGGAAGACACTGCCGAGATCGTCGAGCCCGAGACGGCTCCACAAGACATGGTGCAGCCGGGGCCTGACGCCTCCTTACCGGGGCATCGAAATGAAGAGGGGCCGCAGCCAGACGCGTTACGGCTGGCTCACGGGAGGCTGGCGGAGCTGCTGTATGCCGCTGCCGCCACGCTGGAGACCATCACGCGATTGGGGGCCGGTGATCCACCACGGGGCGAGGCGAGCCAACGACCAGGGCGCCTTCCCGCCATTTCGAAACAGTCGGAATTTGAATTTCCCGCCATCGACGCTACAGCTGTTCAGGGCGTGGCCAGCCTGAACATCCGCTCCGACATCGCCATCGCTGGAGCTGCAGCGTCATCACCGCCGGAGGGTGCGTCATCACAACCGCGACAGGCGATCCCATCGGCCGTTCGCACCGATGCACAGCCGAGTGGTGGTGACAACAACCTGCGGGAGTCTACAACAACCGCTGCGCTACATCAGAGACTGCCCCCGCTGAAGGAGTTCATCGGCGCGGAGGGAGACTGGGCCGGCTTTCGACGACGTTTCCTCGCCCATCAGGAGATGGCAAAATGGTCGGATGAGGAGGCTCTCTGCGCGCTGCCGGCGCTCCTCGACGGCGACGCGCTCGCCGCCCTCACATCGGCGCCGAGGGAGAAGCGGTCTACGCTACCGATGGCGCTACAGCTGCTGGGCGGGGTCTATGGACCATCAGCTGAATGCCGACAGCAATTTTACGACCGCAAGCGGGGTGAAAAGGAGTCGCCCCTAGCATACCGGACGAGCCTCCTGGCGATGGCTAAGTCGGCCTTCCCTCGTATGGACGACGACGGCGTGGACGCAATGGTCACGGAGAAAATCCTCCTCCTGGGAGACGACCTTGACATCGCTGTCGTCGCACAGGAGGACGCGGAGATGACATCACTCCAGGCGGCGCGGCTCCTCCACGCCAACCTCCTGTCACTGCGGCGGAAAGCCAGCAGGGCATCGGCGGGGCGTGCGGTGGCTGCAGCCACCCTTCCGACGGAGGAGCTCTACGCCGTCGACCACCGACGGCAACAGGCGACGGGAGCACGGTCGGGCCGGGACGGGTCGGGCCGTTTCGACCATCCGTCACCTCCGACGGCGCTCCCGCGGTGTTTCAACTGCGGCGTCCGGGGCCACGTCGCCTCGGGGTGCCGCTCTCCTCGTCAGCGCGGGACGACACCTCAACGGGACGACGGGCCTCATCACAAGCTCCACCATCATAACCCGGCGAGTCGCGGCACCCCACATGTTTGGCCCACGCACACGCCCGTCACGCACTCAAACACCGCAACGAGAGGGGGGCCGATATCGCGCACCATCGCACCATCACGCACCACTCTGGGTACTCATATCGAACCCGGCCAGTGGTCCGTGCTGGCCGACGTGTGGTAGCCGCATCGTCGGGGTCGTCGGCCATTGTGGGCACATCGACGGGGTTGAGGTGCGCATCCTGGTCGATACGGGAGCATCGGCGACCATTATTTCGGAGTTAATTTACAATATTCTCCCTGTCCAGAGCCATCTTTTGATGCCTGTTAACGTACCATTCTATGCGGCTAACGGGGGCTCACTTGGCATCATCGGACAAATTCGGGCCCAAATTTGTGTTGGGGAAATTAAATTGTCTGGGCCGATTTTTGTTTCCTCCTCGCTGGCGGTTCCGTGCCTGCTGGGACGGACTTCCTGGCCAAAATGCCGATTAGGATATTAATCGACCAGGGATGCATTGAGCTCCCGTCGGGCAGACGCATGGCGTTTCTGCCATCGCCAATTACGACTCGGACGGCGTTCGCGACGGTGCCGGCATTCGTAGAGAGAACGGTGCGCATCCCTCCGGGGGCACAAATGTTGATTCCTTTGAAACTTCGGCGGCCTTCGCTAAGGGTATTGAGGCCCACGGGGTTCTGCTGGGGCCGTCTAGGGCCGGGGTTAGTGGACCTCATTTACTTCCGGCCCAGACCATAGTAAGAGGGGACGGTGAACCCTTCATCGCGGACCTCAATGTGGGCTCGCAGACGGTGGTGGTCCCACAGGGGACCGTGCTTGCTCACGCAACGCCGGTGCCATGTGAGGAAACCGTCGCAAATCACGTCAGCGTTGTCCTGCGCCGCGACCGCATTCAAACAGCGATGAAGGGTGGCTCGAGGCGCTTTGTGCGGGATCGACGGACCTGTCAGATTCAGAGCGTCAACAACTTAAAACACTACTGCGGGAATTTTCCGACGTTTTTAGTCGGAATAAATACGATTTGGGTTGTACTCACCTGCTGCGTCACCATATTGACATGGGTGACAGCGCGCCAATTCGCCAAAATCCGTTTCGGTTGAGTCCCGCCGAAAAGGACCATGTCAAATCGGCTATTGATGACATGTTGGCCGCCGACATCATTTCTCCTTCCACCAGCCCTTGGGGAGCGCCGATCGTCCTGGTAAAAAGCAGGACGGCTCGTTGCGGTTTTGCGTTGATTTTCGGCGCCTTAACAAAATTTCGGTTGCCGACGCATACCCGCTCCCTCGGATGGATGAATCGCTGGACGCCTTGGCGGGAGCGCGATTCTTTTCCACACTCGATTTACTTTCGGGATTCTGGCAGCTTCCTCTGGACGATGATTCAAAGCCTAAACTGCTTTCCGTACACCGCACGGCCTGTTCCAATTCAACCGGTTGCCGATGGGCTTACACTCAGCGCCGGCAACTTTCCAGCGTTTGATGGAATTGGTTTTGGCTGGATTGCAATGGGAGTCGTGCCTCATTTATTTGGATGACGTTATCGTCTTTGGTAAAACTTTTGACGAACATCTCCAGAGGTTGCGGGCGGTTTTCCTAAAGATGCGGGCTGCTAATTTGAAATTCAAACCCCAAAAATGCCATTTGTTGCGCGATTCGGTGCGTTATTTGGGGCACATCGTGGGACGCTCAGGTATTGCTACCGATCCCGCCAAAACGCAGTGTGTCAGCTCCTGGCCGACTCCCACCTCGGTGGGAGAGGTCAGAAGTTTCATTGGCTTCGCGTCGTATTACCGACGGTTCGTCGCTGATTTTGCGACAATTGCCAAACCCCTGCACGCTTTAACATCTAAAGGGGTTCGGTTCCACTGGGGTCAAGAGGAGGAGGCTGCTTTCTTCTCCCTTCGGGACGCCCTGGTGAAAGCCCCTCCCTTGGTTTACCCCGATTTTTCTAAGCCCTTTTTGCTCGACACCGATGCGAGCAACACGGGTATTGGGGGTGTGCTTTCCCAGGTGGTTGATGGCGTGGAACGGGTGGTCGCGTACGGTAGTCGGGTGTTGTCTCCTGCGGAGCAAAGATATTGTGTCACCCGTAGGGAACTGTTGGCAATTGTCTATTTCATCCAACAGTATCGCCCATATCTGTACGGTCGGCATTTCACCGTCCGCACAGATCATGCGGCACTACAGTACGCCCTGCGAGTTCAACAACCATCGGGACAGTTGTCTCGATGGTTGGAGATTCTCCAGGACTTTGATTTTGAAACCACCTACCGTAAGAGCGTTCGCCATACGAATGCGGACGCTCTGTCGCGCATGCCAACCACCTCCGAATGTGCATGCCTCCTGGGGTCGGACGTTGCAGGCCTTCAGGGGACGCAACGGTTCCGGTCTTGGCAGCCACCGACGACGACGAAACATTAATTACTAATTCGATCGAACAACAGGGAAGAGATTCCCTGTTGGGGTTGCCCGTCACTGAATGGGGGCGCCTCCAGATGGAGGATACCTCCCTCCTCGGGTGGCGTCGTCGCGTCGGGGGTGCTGGCGGGTGAAGGGTGATTCTGATGCATGGGAAATGGTGCAAGGTCTGCTGATGCATTGGGACGGGAAATCCCAGCGACATCGGCTGGTGGTCCCTTCTGGGTTGCGAGGCAAGGTGGTGTGGGCCGCGCATGAGCGCCTATTACACCTGGGGACCCAAAAGACTCTTGCCCTGCTACAACTTGATTTTTTTTGGCCTGGCATGACGAGGGATGTTGGGGATTTATTGGGATCATGCCCTCGGTGTGCGCAACGGAAACCGCCGGCGCGGGAGTCTAACCCACCTTGCAATCGATCAAAGTGTCCAGAATAAATGAGCTTGTCGCGCTGGACATTTGGGCCCATTTCCCGCCACCCCCAGGGGCAATAGATATTTGTTGACTGGTGTGGAGTATTTTACACGCTGGCCTATGGCCTGGCCCCTTGCCAACCAATCGGCAGCAGCCATCGTGGAGGCCTTTGTTCAGGGATACGTCCTGGACAAAGGTGCTCCGGAGCGGCTGCTAACCGACCAGGGCAGAAATTTTTCCGGTAAATTACTCAAACAAGTCTGTGAGCTCCTAGGCACGAAGAAAATTCGTACCTCCCCGTATCACCCGCAAACTGACGGGATGGTCGAGCGCCTGCATCGCACCATTACGTCAATGATGTCACAGCAGGTCTCGGACTCACAGACCGACTGGGACCTGCATATTCAAGGGGTCTTGGCGGCATACCGGATGGCACCCCATGCAGCTACGGGATTTTCCCCCTTTTACCTCATGTACGGTCGCGAACCCGACCCGCCTGTTCGCGCCCAGCTGCAGATCCCCGAGCCGCAAGGGAAAACTAAATTGGCTGACCACGTCAAATTTAATCTGGCCAAATTAACAGAGGCGCGGGATGCTGCAATGCTAAACTCGGACCTCCGTCAAAAGGCGAATGAGCGCCTCAGGCTGGGTCGGGCGCACATGATACAGTGGAAGCCGGGGACAAGGCATGGCTGCACTGTCTCCAAGTGCCACTGGCAACCTCCTCTAAGCTGGTGCGGCCGTGGCGGGGCCCTGTGGAGGTGGTCGAAGTTTTGCGACCACAGTGCGTGCGCATTAAATGGGGGAAGCGGCGATGGTTCGTGCACCCCTCTAGATTAAAACCCTTCGTTGCGGTACACAAACCCACTTCACACATGCGTGGCCAAACGTGGGGGGTCGACCGACTCACTGGGTCCGTCTCCGTCGTTCTCACATAATGCCTTGCCGGCCGTGCCACCTCCAGGCGCATCAGGACTGACGGGCTCACGCCCGACCACCCCTCCTGGGGATACCGACGGTCGCGCGGCGTCGGATGAGGACTCACTCCGGGACGGACAATTGCCACCTGACGGTCCGCCACCCGGGGTTACCCCGTGTGAGGGGCCCGCTGCAAGGACGCGCGCAAAAATGCGCAGACTGTTATGAGGCCGGAAGATGTGTACATAGGTTGTGTTCATTGTGTGTTGTGTGGGTGGTGTGTTCCCTGCCCATTGAATGTACATACGTTGGGTTCATTGTGTGTTGTGTGGGTGGTGTGTTCCGTGCCCATTGAAATGTACATACGTTGGGTTCACCTGGTGTTGTGTGTATGGTGGGTTCTCTGCAAATTGTATATAGGTTGTTTTTTAACGGAATTCGTATTTTTTTCAAAGGGGGTGCGTCGGGTTGTTTTCTCTTCTTGCTGTTGCATTTTGTTGTGTTCTTGTTGCTGTTCTTGTTATTGTTGAAAAATAGTGAGGCACACGCGCGGTCAAGGAGTAAATGCACTTTTATTGTCATTTTTGTATGTTGGCAGCCGGGACGGCTGCAAGCTATGCGGGGGGGGGTGATGTAGGGGTGTTAAAGAAAGGCCCGTTATGCATGGCAGCCTATGGAAAACAAACACAGTGGGCGGGGCTACGTAAGTGCACGAGGAGGTTCCCTCTGCAACGTCCGAGCCAGACACCCTGGGGGGGCTGGTTCGAACGTTATGATCCCCCGGGGCCCCACCCCTCAGGGAGGGGTTGGGTATAAAAGGGGATGTTTCAAAGGGCTCGGGAGTTATGTTTAAGCTAAAGGAAGAAGACTGAAGACGTCTTAGATAGAGCCCTGGACTCCCCTAGTTCGATGTCCTTTTCAGGGCCGGACAGGACTGAGCCAGCGGCGTGGTCCCGAAAGCCAAAGCCGGTGCTCTTGTAAGAGCTGGTCTGGAACTCCGGGTACCGGGCCCGACTTACCAGTGTCGGGCCAGATAGCCTCCCTAGCCCATTAGTGGAGGACTCGGGGCTAGGACAGAGTTAGCTAGGGGTGTATCCCGAGTTATACGGGTGAGGGGCCGATACCCCCTCGAGTGTTATATGCCCACTGTCGTATTGTGAAATAAATATACGTGTGCCTCAACCTCGGTGTCAAGCGTCCTCACCGGTACTTCACAATTAACGAAAATGAATGACTCAAACACTTCTTATTCATGTAACTCGACGGCAGCAACTGCTTTGCACAATCAGTTGATATTGAACGCACCACCTTGAAATGGCAACCCTTTTCGAAACACAAAGATAACTTTTTGAAAGTCTTATTCGTGTGCGTGTTGCGTGTGTGTTGTATTGTTCCCTTGATAATTAATATTTTAAGCAGAGGCAGGGCGCTGTATCGGAGCATGTGGGGTGGGGGAGGGAAATACAACCAGCACTTCAGAGAGGTTGCCTCTCGCTCGGGCGTGTCTCTGCTCGTGCGCTCTCTCTCTCCACTGCTAGATGGGTGGCGTCGGCACGACGCTCGCCGTCGTGGTGCGCGATGATTCCAACGTCGGATAGCGCGCAGCTCCGCCACCGCTGGAAGTCTTCTCTGTTCTCAGCGAGTGCTGGTCGATATGTGCGTGTGTGTATTAAACGCACGGCGCATTCGATGGCGCTCTCCTTTTCCTCACGGCGGCCGATCCGGCTCTTTCCACTGCTCCGTTCTCTCTCTCTCATTTTCTCCGTGCTCTCTCCTTGATCGCTGCCAGCTTCACACGGACACCCGCCCTTACTTCAGGCTGCGTTGGCTCAGACTCTGGACGACGCGGCTGTGCGCGCTCACCGGCTTGGAGCGCTCTGGCGATGAACGATGCTCTCGTTCGTTGCTGGATTGATGTTGAGTTGACGTTGGTGTCTTCGCTGCTCGAGAATGATAACTGGAATTTCGCAAGCTTCACTCGCACTTAACCACCCTCGCCACTTCGTTCTGCGAGAAGCGACATCGGCCATGGTATCGGTGTTTGCTCCCTCACGACGGCACCGCCACCAGAGCACGGCTGAAACCCAGCCTCGACCCAGGCTGAACTCAGACTTCTGCGACTCTAACGACCCCTCCTCCTCCCATCTCTCCTCGAGGCACGATGCGCCCCACTCCCTTGCGAGCCTCCCTCGCAACGCCGCGTCGCAAGCCGAGAGCAAGACTGAGCGCGACTCGAACCAGACTGCACTGCGTGATGTGCGTTGTGTTTAAAACTCAAAAACGTGAACCCCTCCCCTCTGCGCATCTCTTGCGAGAGAAACAACAACAGAAAAACAGACACCCTCGGAATGTCAGGTCATAAACTCTTTTCGCGACCCTCTAACTCCCTTGCTCCCCCTGCATGGGTCATCCGAGGCCAGACCCCTCTCTGGATTTGATGGCTGGCCTGTTTGTGCCGAACCGTTGGAAGAGAAAGGTGGCGGGGAGGTCCTAACGTTTGTTGTCTGTCTGTATACAGGGATTGCACTGTTTTACTCGAGTTATATTTTAATGTCCTGAAGTTAAGTGTAACTAAGTTTCCACTTAAGCTTTCTTGACTGCTGGAATTCGTATTCTTTAGTTTTTGGTAAGGTCATGTAGATAGAAACATACAATACAAAATAATATATATGCGGTGAGTACAAGTAAAATAAGGGAATTACTAAAAAAGCCCCTATTGTTAGCTGCAGTCTTATACCGTTGGTTGATTCTTTTTGTTAAGTTTCTACTTTTCGTGAAGGAAAACGTTAAAGAAAACGCGAGTTGCAACAGTTGTTTTTCTCTGCTCTGTAGGTTATCTGTGCATCTCCAGACGTCTTGGGAAGGTTAGGCCATCGACCTTTCGTCCATCTGGATATCTTTAGATAGTCTCTGACCTCTCTGTGCTCCGAAGTCTTGCCGTTTAATGGCCTTCCACGTTTTTTGTATTGCCTGGTGTGGCCTGTGAGAAGGGTTGTTTTCATTATTTATTTAAAAAATATATATATATTTTCGGCCTAATTATTCTTAATATTATTTTTTGGAAAAAGGGGCATAGATACAACATGGTGTTAATGCAGTTTTAAACTTATATAATTTATTCTCTCGCTTTGGCCTCGCTATATGTGTGCTATGAGAATGGACATTGCTCCAAACGTCGCCAAGTATATCGTTTTCTAATTAAGGCATCAGTGTTGATGAACGAGTTGATGTTTGTGTTTTGCACAATTGTAGTGTCAGCAGAGAGGGAGACAGGATTTTTGAGCTGGCACCTTCTTTATTCAACACTTCCACAGTTACAGGTTCGCCCTCACTTCTCGCGAGTTATATAGCCTAGCCTAGACACAACCCTGACCGCGTTATATTGACGGCGACGACCGAGACAGCCAACAACTACCCGGATGCGCAATGTCTAGTGAAGACGGCAGTGACGACGAGACGAGTCCACTTCCCAGAACCGGTAGCCACGAGCTCTCTCTGTCTCTGCCCTGGCCACGCCTCCCTTCTCGAACCCACTAGCGGGTTCCAGGGATTTCCAGACGGGTTCCATGTGACCCTTGCCCCAGGTCATCCGCCCTGCTGACACACTGGCATGTGTACTGCTCATCCATCGCAGTTGTTGTTGCTGGACAAATGACGGCGCTATTACAATACACTCTTGCAAAGCTAGCATCACAACATAATTTGAGTTTAGAATACAGATCACAGTGAGGATGGTGTAGCTTAATTTGGAAGATGAAGTTGATTCGTCTTTAATGTAAATGTAGTCTAGGAAAGGCATAGAGTTAGCAGCTAGCAAAATGTTCCATGCAAAAGATGGGGAAAAAAGTGCGTTTCTGTACAAAGTTGATATGAGAATCGGTAAGATGCCAAGACACTTGAATTGAGGAAATATCCAATTGTACTGCGAAGCATCTCATGCTACACTCTGTGCAGGACCAGCTGAGAGCTGCGTTGGGCCGCTGTGGAGCTGGACTTAGCTGCACGTCACTTGCACGAGGTCAGAGCAGGTTATCTTCACTGGGTCATGTCTCGCTGCTCACGCCACAGTCACGTTCCTACACCTCGCTCGATCCATTGTCAGATTCTCAGGACCGATCTGGTTTCTCCTGGTTGTTAACCGTGTTCTTATAGTCCGGCTACGCCCACGTTTTTCTGCAGACAATCTCCGCAGAAAATATGTTGTGCAGTAAGAGCAGGTGTGTATGTGTGTTTGTGAACGTGTGTGTTGTATTTGTGTCTGTGTGTGGCGCATCGGTTGGCGCATTGCACTACGCACCTGGCTACACCGAGTTCGATCGCGTTCGTGAGCAACAACAGTGGCGAGTATTTGAACACAGCATTGGCCCTCCCATTGGATGACTCAGCTTCAAAAGAATACCTGGAGCGGTGTGTTAACATCAACACCAGGGAGACAAAGACTGCTGAGCATGGCGTTGGTCACCCATCCCCTCGTGCACAGTAACGGCTTTCATATGTGCACGATAACATAACTTGTCCCAACACTCTGTTAAAGGATTGTCGGGAGATCTCATCTTTCTACGTGTTTGCATGTTTGTGTGTGTGAAATGTGAGCTACCTACCTGCATGCAACTGAATCGCTTCGGTGAGCAAGTCTCAACCAGTTGAGCAGTTGCACAACCAGTGTCTGTTTTCAAGAGATCCACTCAGATATTTGAAGCTTTACGTGACAGATTTGCGCAACTGAGACTGGTTGTATTGAACCAGTGGTTCATGGAAGCCTGACTTTGTTCATGAGACACCGCATGTCATAAGGTCCAGAGTTTTGCTTGTGTCATTTATTTCATAAAAATATGACGAAGCTCTATCACTAAATGCTAATTGTGCGAATCCCCATCTTCCTAATTGAAGTCACCCTAAGAACCAATTAACGCTGTCTTTCCGACACCCCTGTTCTACACTGAGGACGGCTGCTTGCGTTGTGGCCGAAACGTCGTGAGAATTGTATTTTATTATGNTTTATTTTTATTATTTTATTATTTCCCTTCTACGTGACTTTACCGAAAGAGCCAAGAAGAGGAAAAAAACATTTAACGCTTAACTAGAACACAACAGCATTAACACGCCACCTTAATTTCTAAAATAATACACCTTGATATAATGAAGGAAAGCCTATCTTCACCTACAACTAAATACATTCACCTTTTTACACTGATATAACGTGCTAATTACAGCCAATCGACGCGCAGTCAATCTATGAAACTGGTTCACTTTACAAGGCTGTATTGATGACATCACGGCACCTCTTAAGTACCCGCATCAGGAAGCTCGTAAACGCGAGAGCTGAGCTGCTATGAACCCCGCATGACGCTCGGTGTAATCACTAGAAAAGAGGTGAATATAATTGTCAAACAAGTACTTGTTTTACAATTTCCGGTTCACTAAAAGAAACAAAATAAATAATTTGTCGAGCTTTGGAGGGTCAAAGTAAAACCTAATAACATTATTGAGAAGCGACCTGACCCAAAACAGACCAATAAGAAAATCCTATTGAAATGAGCATTGGGCTGAGAAATGCATCACAAAGTCCATAATGCGAATTGTGTCTATTCTCCCCACATCACGTCTACCAAATATGCTATGTCAGCAGCGATTTATTAATTACAATTTCAAACAAATGCGTTTGTTATGAATATGCTTTTAATTATTGAAAACATTGTATTCGACTCAATAGCTATGCAAAGAAAAAATTATTATGCCAAATTAAAATCTTATGTATCAAAAAAGATGAAAAAAGTCAATATCATCAGGTTTTATGTTGTAAAATGCCATTCATAACTTCTAATATTTCACTATGTCGCTCTGGCCTCTCTATATGTGTGCTATGAGAATTGACATTGCTCACAACGCCACCGAGTATATCTTCTTGGTTCTTTCGGTAAAGTCACGTAGAAGGGAAGTAATAAAATAATAAAAATAAAACATAATAAAACAATTCTCACGACGTTTCGGCCACAACGCAAGCAGCCGTCCTCAGGTGAAAACCAGGTCCGTCGAGGCGAGCTTGGAGCATATATATGCTCCAAGCTCGTGTGCTGTTTCATTCAGACTCTGTCGCCTCGACGGACCTGGTTTTCACCTGAGGACGGCTGCTTGCGTTGTGGCCGAAACGTCGTGAGAATTGTTTTATTATGTTTTATTTTTATTATTTTATTACTTCCCTTCTACGTGACTTTACCGAAAGAACCAAGAAGATGAATCCATGCAGTCACGAAAGCTTTAAATCGAAATTTAACCGAGTATATCGTTTTACAATAAAGGTATCAGTACTGATGACCGAGTTGAGGTTTTTGTTTTTCACGATTGCCAAGCGAGCATCACAACATTATTTGAGTTTAGAATACAGATCACAGTGAGGATGGTATAGCTTTATTTGGAAGATGAAGTTGATTCGTCTTTAATGTAAATGTAGTCTAGGAAAGGCATAGAGTTAGCAGCTAGCAAAATGTTCCATGCAAAAGATGGGGAAAAAAGTGCGTTTCTGTACAAAGTTGATATGAGAATCGGCAAGATGCCAAGACACTTGAATTGAGGAAATATCCAATTGTACTGCGAAGCATCTCATGCTACACTATGTGCAGGACCAGCTGAGAGCTGCGTTGAGCCGCTGTGGAGCTGGACTTAGCTGCACGTCACTTGCACGAGGTCAGAGCAGGTTATCTTCACTGGGTCATGTCTCGCTGCTCACGCCACAGTCACCTTCCTACACCTCGCTCGATCCATTGTAAGTTTCTCAGGACCGATCTGGTTTCTCCTGGTTGTTAACCCGTGTTCTCATAGTTCGGCTACGCCCACGTCTTTCTGCAGACAATCTCCGCAGAAAATATGTTGTGCAGTAAGAGCAAGGGGGGTATGTGTGTTTGTGAGCGTGTGTGTTGTATTTGTGTCTGTGTGTGGCGCATCAGTTGGCACATTGCACTACGCACCTGGCTACATTCCGAGTTCGAGTCGCGTTCGTGAGCAACAACAGTGGCGAGTATTTGAACACGGCAGTGGCCCTCCCATTGGATGACTCAGCTTCAAAAGAATACCTGGAGCGGTGTGTTAACATCAACACCAGGGAGACAAAGACTGCTGAGCATGGCGTTTGTTGTCTGTGTTGGGTTATGAAATTTTGATAAAAATAATAAAAATTAATAATTTTCCGAAAAATGCGCAAATCGCATTAATTATGTTAATGTGTGTATTGCTATGCATAAATTATGATAATGCGTGTAATTATATGCATAAATTATGATAATCACGGAGATAATCGTAGTAATTTATGCGGAGGCTTGCGATTATGTTAATGTGTGCAGTTATGATAATTAAGCTCAGCTTCGTTTATCCAGAGTTCTCAATCAGGATAACACGATTATCATAGATTCATTTACCGATTATCCTAGTGTGTGTTATAATATTTTAGGTCTCCATTTTCATATCTCATCGCAGGTAACAGCTCTTATGAATAAGACAGTTTTGCATGGACTTGGAAGGAACACTCGATATGCTTCTGTGATAACAATTTTATTCTAACAAACACGTGGCATTCTATCATGCAGGTCAAACATGCGTCAATAATTCATGAATAACCAAACACTTATGCATTCGCGATATCATGCATTCGATTAATATGAATAACTAACATTCTTATGCAATTACGAGACTATGCATTTGACTAAAATGAATGACTCAAAACTCTTATGCATTTAACGAACTGAATGACTAAAAACCCTCCTAACAACCAGGCATCTCATTAGTTCGTTTTTTTTTTATCACAATCGGCGACTGGCCGAGTTTGAAACAAGCATGACACACTTCATTTTGCGGTAATAAAAAGCACTTATTGTATCCCAGAGGCGAAAGTGTATGTATATACTGGTGGGTGAGGGCGTGAGGGGATGGATGGTGGTGGGTATCCGGTTTAGATAAGCATCCGTGTGGGTGGCTTTCCTGTAGACAGAGTGGCTCATTGAACCATCAGGTCTCCTTTTGATTAGGACATCCAAAAAGGGTAGCTTGCCATCATTTTCGACTTCCATGGTGAATCTGATGGCTGGGTGTATGGAATTGATGTGATCCATCCCAGAAGAATTCCTCATCAATCTATATCAGGGTCCTCAAACTTTTTAAACAGGGGCCAGTTCACTGTCCCTCAGACCGTTGGAGGGCCGGACTATAGTTAAAAAAACTATGAACAAATTCCTTTGCACACTGCATATATCTTATTTGAAGTGAAGAAACAAAACGGGAACAAATACAATATTTAAAATGAAGAACAAGTAAAGTTAAATCAACAAACTTGCCAGTATTTCAATGGGAACTATGGCCTGCTTTTGGCTAATGAGATGGTCAATGTCCGGTTCCATATTTGTCACTGCTAGTCGTAACAAGTGATGCAAGTGTGCATCCGTTAGTCTAGATCTGGTTGGAGATTTCAAATGTTTCATTCTGGAAAAAGTTTGTTCACAGACATAAGCGCTGCCAAAGATGGTTGCCATTTTGAGTGCATGGTTCCTGAGATGAGGATATGTCTCAGAGAGGAGAAATGCATAGAAATTATGAAGGCTGCTTGACTTGAATGCGTCTTTCAGAGTCACAATTCTGCAGTTCAGCCAGTTCCATTTGGTAAATTGTATCCACATTTTCAATGTCAATAGAAAATGGGTTACGGAAAAGCTGTATGTCCTGTTCATGGAGATGAAGCTCTTTAAATATAAATTGGAACTCCTTTTGCAAATTTTTCCAGTGAATCCACACATGTTTTGTTTGGGAATGCAACCAATGGTTTTTCCGCTAACAGATTTTGAGTTGTGGGGAGATGGCAGAAGTTTTCCTCCTTCACTTGTTTGATGAGGAGGCCTAATTTTACTTCAAATGCTTTGACATGTGATTGCATATCACAGATGAGCTTCCCTTTCCTTGAAGTTGCACATTTAAACTGTTGAGTAGCTCTGTTACATCTGTCAGAAAGGCACGGTGCCATTTCCATTCTGCATCATTGAGCTCTGGTACTTCTTTGTTTTTTGAAAACAGAAAAGCTGTAATCTGTGGAAGTAAGTCATAGAAATGTTTCAAAACTCTCCCTCGACTCAGCCAACGGACTTCTGTGTGGTACAGAACATCTTCACAGTCAACATTTAGCTCAGACAGAAATTCCTGAAATTGTCTGTGGTTTAGTGCATGAGCTCTAATGAAGTTAACAGAGTCCCACTTCAGTGATTTACTACACAGCGCTTGTTGGTGGATGAGGCAGTGTATGGCTATTGGATGAGAATGGTTATGTTTGTCCATCTCTTGGTTAATGCGAGCAATTACTCCTTTCTTAGACCCCACCATGCTAGGAGCACCATCAGTTGTCACACTGGCTAGTTTAGCCCAGTTCAGCTCCAAACCATTCACAGTTTGGCAAACCTTTTCATAGATATCCTCTCCTGTAGTTGTTCCTTTGATGCTTTGCAATGCAGCAAGCTCTTCTGTGACTTCGAAATAGTCATTCGTCCACGAATAAAATTAGAAGTTGTGCAGAATCACGAACAGCATTGCTTTCGTCGAGTGCCAAGGAAAAATAGGAAAGTTTTTTTGTGGAGTTTTGCAAATGCTGATAGAAATTGTCTCCCATTTCTTCAATCCTCCGTGTAATTGTAGGTCCTGAAGGACTCACTGTACTAAATAAATCGGCCTTCTCTGGACACATCCCTTTGGCAACAGAAAGAAGGCATTCTTTAATAAATTCTCCCTCCACGAATGGTCTGCCAGTGCACGCTATTAGCTTGGCAACTTGAAAACTTGCTCGCAGTGATGAAATATTTAGCTGCTTTTGCTTCACAAAAGTATTTTGCTGAGTTGTTAATGTATTTTTCAGTTTTAATATTTTATCTTTTCTCACTTCTCCGACCAAACAATCATATTTATCTTTATGTTGAGTTTCATAGTGTCGACGTAAATTGTATTATTTGAACACAGACACTATATTCTGGCATATCAGACACACAGCTCTTTCCTTGTACTGCATGAAAAAGTAATCATAAGTCCAGTGTTTTTGAATATCCTACACTTCGAGTAATTTTTTCTCTTTCTTGACATCATTGTTTCCTAGGGAGTCAATATTGCTATTAGTAAAATACCAATATATATACAGCGCTACAAAAACAATATACCAGCAATAACTTTGCCCACACAGAGACATACAGACTGCACTGCCCATCAATGCAGTCTGATTGGGGAACTCCGCTTTTACCCCAGGCTCACACTGGTGCGGTGCCATTAAAAAGTTAATTACACCTGCAGTTTTGTTCACAGATCGCAGCCCAATGAGTGCTCACCAGCGCAGCCCAATTAGTGCTCACCAGCGCAGCCCAATTAGTGCTCACAAGCGCAGCCCAATTAGTGACCATGGGCCGGATAAATGCCCTCGGTGGGCCGCATGTGGCCCGCGCGCCGTAGTTTGAGGACCCCTGCTCTATATCATAGAGCCCAATGCATCTCCGACCATGAACACATTTGCAGTGAACTCAAACACGTACGCCAAGCTCTTAAGGCTAATGGTTACTCCGACTACACAATCCGCAAAGCCATCACTCCAACCATCAAGAAGGATCCTGTTGAGGAGCCTTTCAAGACCATCACCTTACCCTACATTGCACAAAAAAGATCTCCAAAATCCTGATTAAACACAAGATCCAGGTCCGATTCAACACAGTACATAAAATCCGTGATCTGGTACCGTCTGTAAAAGATGTGGTTCCAGACATACAGTACCCTGGCGTCTACAAACTAAGTTGCCTCTGTGGTAGCAGTTACATTGGGGAAACCAAACGACATGTCTCGGACCGCATCCGTGAACATAAAGCTGACCTGAAACACGGTAGGACAAACACCTCAGCCGTTGCAGATCACTGTTACAACTCAGTGGGCTCACATGATATTGACTTCTCCAAGACAGAGGTTCTCTGCAAGCCATCTGGCTATCATGAGAGATTCGTTCATGAGGCGATCCACATATACAAACACAGAGACAATTTTAACCGAGAAGATGGATTCTGGCTTAGCAATCATTGGAAGGACATAATAAACCATTTCGACACACATTAGGGTGGGTAGAATAATACATAGTGTTATATTAAATGTATAAGGTATAGGTTGGTTTACAGCAATACAGTATATAATTTAATGTTGGCAGTATATAGTACGGTATATGCTCGTGTGATACAATAGAATAAAGTTTAGATGGAAGCATATTATATAATTTTTACGACGTAGAATTGTAATGTATTACTTGCTGTTAGTAACTCAGCTTAGTGTAGAGTATAGTAAGTATACTGATGGTGCTATGCAATTAATACTTTAGTTTTTTATGTAGTTTATACTTTAGTTTTCTACGTGGTTGTTGAGTAACTGCAGCTACATATCATTAACATTCCTTTCCTTTGTTACTGCTAATCCCTGCACCCCCCTTGGTGCTGTTGATCCTGCATAATGCATGGGCATAATATGACTTTGAAAACCCCCCCGCCCACCTCCTACGCATTTTCCATGTATATGCTAAATTCCTCTTCATATGCACATTCTTTTGTTAAGGCGCTCTTTCTTCCACCTCCAACGCAGCTTATATATAAGCTCCTAGCTTGGCATTGTCTCATTCTTCACCTGAGGACGGCTGCTTGCGTTGTGGCCGAAACGTCGTGAGAATTGTTTTATTATGTTTTATTTTTATTATTTTATTACTTCCCTTCTACGTGACTTTACCGAAAGAACCAAGAAGATGAATCCCTGCAGTCACGAAAGCTTTAAATCGAAAGTTCCTATGATCACTGTTTCATTGCTTTCATGGCTTTATTTTGGTGATTCGGTTTAGCCATATTTGTTTGTTGTAGTACAGAGTTAGACTGATGGCCTTAATCTAATTTGTCTTGTGGTTGTTGTTGGTTGTTTGACTTGCATCCCACTGGGATTTTTGCACACAGCGTTGGTGTACGGTGTTTTTTCTGCAATATTTTGCTGTCTTTTCTTGGATTTCTGTTTGCACTCAGACACATATTCAATTTAAGATGTTTTTTGTTCATGTTTTTGTTTTTTATATTCTTAGGTTTTTTCGGTTTTCGGTTAAGTCACCTCCTGGCTACCATCAAAGGTTTGTACACGAAGCCATACAAATATACAAACACAGACATAATTTCAACCGTGATGATGGGTACAAACTCAGTAATCATTGGAAAGATGTTATCAACCACGCNAAAAAGACTTAATTACCCTTTTTTGGACCATCTTATCTGACAGGCACTATTTTAATTTACTTCACCGAGTGTTAACATCCCCACGTGCAGTCTTTGATCACCGCTCACCCTCGTCCCGACACGTTTCCATTCATTGTGTTGAGCACTGCGTGATGTCTTTGATCACCGCTCACCCTCCGTCCGACACGTCTCCATTCATTGTGTTGAGCGCTGCGTGCAGTCTTTGATCGCCACTCACCCTCCGTCCGACACGTTTCCATTCATTGTGTTGAGCACTGCGTGCAGTCTTTGATCGCCTCCTCCTCCCTCCCGATACGTTTCCATTCATTGTGTTGAGCACTGCGTGCAGTCTTTGATCACCGCTCCTCCTCCCTCCCGATACGTTTCCATTCATTGGCTACCACAGTCTGATAAGCTCTCCACCCCCCCTCTCCACCTCCCTTCAACTTGCTTATAAGGGATTACATTTGAATCATTGCTTCACTTGATGCAGCTAATTCGGCTGTGACGGTCCCACCTGATGACGGAGACTTGTGTTGCCTCCGAAACGTCGTGATTTTTATTTTATTTTTATTTTGATGTTTTACTTACGTGACTTAACCGAAAAAACCTAAGAATATGAATCTTTGCAGTCACGAAAGCTTCAAATCTAGAATTAATGCCCTCTACGGGAGGAATTCCACCTATCTGTTAGAGTTTTTAACAGACAACGAGACAAGAAGTCACAGCTCCTCGAGACGCTGGCCTTCCTCAAGAGATGCCGAGACAACAAGGTAATACCCATCGCTTTCACACTCACATCCGCTGCTGTGTCCTCACCGAACTCCAAACAGATCTTACTTAAAGCAAGCCTATCACTAGTCTCGGAGAGAATAAGGTTACTCCGATCTGAACTCGATAATTTAGACAAGACTCTCCTACAAACACATTTAATGTTAACACAAAAACTGTCACCTTCCGACTGGAACCACGTCGATAACATGACTTCTGCTTCTGCTGACTCAATGTCAGCCAAATGCAAAGCTAACCTGATTTCTAAATTCAACCTCCTATCTATGAAGAAACCAGAGCCACACATCGCAAAGCTGGATGTTAACAAGACCGTGATTAATCAGAGTAACATCCCAATTTCTGACAATCTAAAAACGGTACTGTCCAAAGGACTAAATTTCGCCGTCACCCCTAAATATATACCAGTAGAAGATATGATTTATCAGATTGATGTAGCCCTCAGAGGCATAGGACACATCCATGCGGATGTAGCAAGAGCTGAAATAGCTACTATTCTTAAGAATGCAAAGAAACCCACTAGTAACATCAGCAAAAACGAACGCTTGAACTCGCGGACCTAAAAAGAAAGATGATATAGTAATCCTCTCGGCAGACAAGGGCAATGCCACGGTCATCATGGATAAAGACTCATACAACAACAAAATCCTGGACCTTCTTAATGATGGGAGTTACTCCAAAATTAAAAACGATCCTACTAAAAGCCTAACGACGAAAACCAACAGTATCATCACGAGTTCGACTTCCCTAATCGAACCAAGCAAACGTCCCTCTCTAAAACCATCGGCGGCCAGACCTCCCAGACTCTATGGTCTTCCCAAAATTCATAAGGAAGGCACCCCGCTACGACCCATCGTGTCGACTATAAACTCTCCTACGTACAAACTAGCCCGTTTTCTATCAGATACTCTGCTCCCCTTCACAGGCAAGACCTCTTCAGCAGTACTCAACTCAACACAATTAGTCTCTATGGTTAAGGACATGGTACTATCTCCGGATGACATCCTCGTCAGCTTTGATGTAGTATCTTTGTTTACCAAAGTCCCAGTACCGGACACCCTAACAATAATTAGTCCAACATGGATTGAATTCTGATGTACCTGCGCTGGTGAGGCATTGCCTCACCAACACCTATTTTACCTGGAATGGCACCTTCTACAAACAGAATGAGGGTACCCCTATGGGCTCCCCTTGTCACCAGTTATAGCCAACATGTTCATGGAAAAGTTTGAATCAGACGCCATCCAGACATCCACCCTGCGTCCTTCCTTTTGGAAGAGGTATGTTGATGACACTTTCGTCATCTGGCCACATGGCCTCCCAGCACTGAACCACTTCTTAGACCACATCAATTCTAGACACCCATCCATCAGATTCACTATGGAAGTAGAGAAAGACGGCAAACTACCATTTTTGGATATTCTGTTTGACCGGAGACCTGACGGATCCTTGGGACATTATGTCTACAGGAAAGCCACCCACACAGATTCCTACTTGAAACCGGATTCCCACCACCACCCATCTCAAATAATTCTCTCATCAAAACGCTATACCACAGAGCCCATGGCATTTCTGACCAACACCACCTGACCGGTGAATTGAGACATGTACATCGGGCCCTCAGGATGAACGGATACTCTGACCGTACTATCCGCCAAGTGGTTTCTCCCACCACACAGAAGAACAGCCACTTGAAACTCCGACCAAAACTATCACGTTACCATACATAGCAGGCGTGACCAAAAATATCTCCAAAATTCTAAACAAACATAAGATCCAAGTCCGATTCAGTACAGTGCATAAAATCCGTGATCTGATTCCATCTGTGAAGGATGTCGTTCCTGACTTACAGTATCCTGGAGTCTACAAATTGAGTTGCATTTGTGGTGATTGCTTCATTGGAGAAACAAAACGTCATAATAATAATAGTACAATTTGTAACGCGCGCAAATTTGCAGACGTAGTGGCCGCAACTCAGAGGCGCGGAGCCAAGCTCAGAGTCGCTCAAAAGCATGATTGTAGAGGTGAGTTTTTAAGTATCTCTTGAAGAAGGCGATTGAGGTGATGCTGCGAATGTGCAGAGGGATATCGTTCCAGACTGTTGGGGCTGCCACCGAGAAGCGGCGCGTAGACATGACCATCCTGGATCTTGGTATTGAGAGGAGGTCGTGAGTCGCGCTGCGCAGGCATCTGCCGTGTGCTGAGCTGCAAGTTGTCAGTAATGAAGAAAGATACGGCGGGCAGGCGGATATGAAGGCATTGTGGCAGAGGCAGGCGGTCTTGTATGTGACCCTACTGGCAATGGGGAGCCAGTTGAGAGCGCGGAGACGAGCTAGTGAGTCGAGGCGGGGATGAGTGTGGGCAATGACGACGCGTGCTAGGTTATTTTGTAGTCTTTGAAGCTTCCTTAGGTTGCCAGCGGAGGTCCGGACAAGGACGGAGTTACAATAGTCAAGGCGAGACCCAACTATGCAACATGCCAAAGTGTTGGCAATTTCAGTAGAGATGAGAGGACGTATGTGTCTAAGAGCCTTCAGGTGAAAGTTACATGAGCTGATGATATGGTTGGTTTGACGGTCGAAGGATAAAGTTGAATCTAGGATGACACCGAGGTAGCTGAAGTGGTTGGTGAACTTGATGCTATGACCGAAGATGTGTATGTGTGTGGGGAGTGCTGCTGAATTGAGACGTTGCTTGGTACCTAACATGATGGCCACTGACTTTTTCGGATTAAGGGCTAGGTTGTGTGCAGTGAACCATTGTTGCACGGCGGTGGTACATTCCGAGAGCCTCTCGAATCCAGATGCATTGCTAGAATCGATGGCGGTGAATAGAATCGTGTCATCCGCGTATGAGTAATGCTTAACACCGAAGCTTGCAATGAGTCGGCCGATCGGGAAGTGTAGGCTGTGAAGAGCAGGGGACCTAGAACAGAGCCCTGGGGAACCCCGCATAATGCTCTTGTTTCAGGCGATGTGGACATGCCCACCCTGACTGAGGATTGCCGGTCAGAAAGGTACGAAGCTATCCACTTGAGTGCTGAGCCGCATATACCGAAGTCGGATTTCAGGAGGGAAGTAAGGAGCGAATGGTTGATGGTGTCGAAGGCTGACGAAATGTCCAGACTTATAAGTGCAACAGTTGAGCCGGAATCAACGATCGTTAAAATGTCATCGAGCACCCTAGTGAGTGCTGTTTCTGTGGAATAGTTTTGACGGTAAGCTGACTGAAGTTGCAGTAGTTTGCGGAGGAGGTGACGTGTGGTTGTAGCTGGGCGAGGGCTAGTCGTTCAAGGAGTTTAGAGAGGTTCGAGAGGTTAGTGATGGGACGATAACTAGATGGGTCATCCGGATCTAGATTTGGTTTCTTTAACAAGGGAGAAACCAGGCCAGATTTGAGGTTGGACGGAAAACACCCGAAGAGAAGGAGGCATTTGCGATATTCCTGATCATGATGGCGAGTTCCGGAGCACATTGCTTGAACAAGGAACCTGGGAGCACGTCGAGTGGAGATGACTTCAAAGGAAGTGATTCAATTAAAGCGAAAACGTCTTTTGTAGACACAGGCTTTAGCATAGTTAGAAGAGTGTCTGGGTTAGTGCTTACAATTTTAGGTACCATGAGCGGGTACAATGGTGCAATGTGTTAGTAGACGTGCACGAGTTTGCGACGGCGATTAGCTTGTTGTTGAAGTAAGTATTAAAAGAGGTGGCAAGTTTCAGTGAGGCAAGGGGATTGCTAAGGTGAGGGACCATGGTGCTACCAGGATGGAGAAGATCTTTGAGAGTTTTCCATAGAATGCGCGGTTTCCGGTTGCTTTTTTGATGCGTTCCTCAATGTGGGAGGAACGTGAGACAAGGATCAGTTTGTTAGTTTTCCTGCAGGCGACTCTGTAAGCAAGTCGATCAGCAGGTAGACCACTGCGGGATGCGATACGTTCAAGACGCCTCCTGGTTCGCTTAGCAATGATGGCATCTCTTGAGAGCCAGTGAGTGTCGTGAGAAGACTGCCTAGCGGTTCGTGATTTTAATGGAGCTAGTTTGTCCAGCGCCGCCCTCATGTCAGCTTCTAGTTGGAGAGCGCAGACGGTTGGATCCGATGATGGGGATAACATTGAAAGCAAGTTTGCAAGGAGGTGACGAAAAGCAGAAAATTCGATACCCTTAAAATTACGCAAGTTGCGGGTGAATTTGATGGTGATTGGCTTCGGAAATTGGAGGGAAGAAAGTATAAGGCGGTGGTCGGAGTAACCAGTTTGGAAAACTCCCAGTGCAGTGATGCGTCGGTGCTGGTTAGATTCCAGAACCAGGTCGAGCATGCTCTCAACGTTTGTTGACGAAGCTCTAGTGGGCCTGAGTTTGTGATAACCAGGTTATGGCAGGCCAAAGTTGACTCAAGGTGACTATCGATGGAGGCTGGGGTATTGCTGGGTATCATGTGGCTGATCGTGTCCGCGAGCACAAGTCAGATCTGAAACACGGCAGAACTGATTCTTCGGCCGTTGCCGATCATTGCTACAACTCGGCGGGCTCTCATGAAATTGTCTTTTCCGAGACCAAGGTTCTCTGCAAACCTCCTGGCTACCATCAAAGGTTTGTACACGAAGCCATACAAATATAAAAACACAGACATAATTTCAACCGTGATGATGGGTACAAACTCAGTAATCATTGGAAAGATGTTATCAACCACGCAAAAAAGACTTAATTACACTTTTTTGGACCATCTTATCTGACAGGCACTATTTTAATTTACTTCACCGAGTGTTAACATCCCCACGTGCAGTCTTTGATCACCGCTCACCCTTCGTCCCGACACGTTTCCATTCATTGTGTTGAGCACTGCGTGATGTCTTTGATCACCGCTCACCCTCCGTCCCGACACGTCTCCATTCATTGTGTTGAGCGCTCCGTGCAGTCTTTGATCGCCACTCACCCTCCGTCCCGACACGTTTCCATTCATTGTGTTGAGCACTGCGTGCAGTCTTTGATCGCCGCTCCTCCTCCCTCCCGATACGTTTCCATTCATTGTGTTGAGCACTGCGTGCAGTCTTTGATCACCGCTCCTCCTCCCTCCCGATACGTTTCCATTCATTGGCTACCACAGTCTGATAAGCTCTTCAACCCCCCCCTCTCCACCTCCCTTCAACTTGCTTATAAGGGATTACATCTTGAATCATTGCTTCACTTGATGCAGCTAATTCGGCTGTGACGGTCCCACCTGATGACGGAGACTTGTGTTGCCTCCGAAACGTCGTGATTTTTATTTTTATTTTATTTTTATTTTGATGTTTTACTTACGTGACTTAACCGAAAAAACCTAAGAATATGAATCTTTGCAGTCACGAAAGCTTCAAATCTAGAATTTTTTGTTTTTTGTTGGTTGCGGTTGCACCCCATTGGTGTGGCCTGTGAGAAGTAGGGGTTGTTTTCATTATTTAATTTAAAATATATATATTATTTTGGCCTAATTATTCTTAATATAATTTTTTGGAAAAATGGGCATAGATACAACATGGTGTTAATGCAGTTTTAAACTTATATAATTTATTCTCTCGCTCTGGTCTCTCTATATGTGTGCTATGAGAATGGACATTGCTCAAAACGTCGCCAAGTATATCGTTATCCAATTAAGGCCTCAGTGTTGATGAACGAGTTGATGTTTGTGTTTTGCACAATTGTAGTGTCAGCAGAGAGGTAGACAGGATTCTTGAGGAGGCACCTTCTTTATTCAACACTTTCACAGTTACAGGTTCGCCCTCACTTCTCGCGAGTTATATAGCCTAGCCTAGACACAACCCTGACCGCGTTATACTGACGGCGACGACCGAGACAGCCAACAATTACCCGGACGCGCAATGTCTAGTGAAGACGGCAGTGACGACGAGACGAGTCCACTTCCCAGAACCGGTAGCCACGAGCTCTCTCTGTCTCTGCCCTGGCCACGCATCCCTTCTCGAACCACTAGCGGGTTCCAGGGATTTCCAGACGGGTTCTCTGTGACCCTTGCCCCAGTTCCTCCGCCCTGCTGACACACCGGCGTGTGTACTGCTCATCCATCGCAGTTGTTGTTGATGGACAAATGACGGCGCTATTACAACACACTCTTGCAAAGCTAGCATCATAACATAATTTGAGTTTAGAATACAGATTACAGTGAGGATGGAGTAGTTTAATTTGTAAAATGAAGTTGACTTGTGTTGAATGTCAATGTAGTCGACGAAAGGCATCGAGTTAGTAGCTAGCAAAATGTTCCATGCGAAAGATGGGAGAAAAGTGCGTTTCTGTACAAAGTTGATATGAGAATCGGCAAGATGCAAAGACACTTGCATTGAGGAAATATCCAATTGTACTGCGAAGCATCTCATGCTACACTATGTGCAGGACCAGCTGAGAGCTGCGTTGGGCCGCTGAGGAGCTGGACTTAGCTGCACGTCACTTGCACGAGGTCACAGCAGGTTATCTTTACTGGGTCATGTTTCGCTGCTCACGCCATAGTCAGGTTCCTACACCTCGCTCGATCCTTTGTCAGATTCTCAGGACCGATCTGGTTTCTCCTGGTTGTTAACACGTGTTCTCATAGTCCGGCTACTCCCACGTCTTCTGCAGACAATCTCCGCAGAAAATATGTTGTGCAGTAAGAGCAGGTTTGTATGTATGTTTGTGAGCGTGTGTGTTGTATTTGAGCGTAGTGTAGCGGTTAGCGCGCTGCGCTATGAACCTGGCGACCCGGGTTCGATTCCCGCTCACGGCTAACACCGTGACGATTATCTGAACCGGTCCTGGGCCTCCCTAGGTCGACTCAGCCTTAATGAGTACCTGGTGCGGTGTGTAAACATCGCCACTAGGGAGACAAGGCGGTCGGGCGTGGTGCTGGCCACCCACCCCTCGTGTACCGTTCCGGCCTTCATAGGTGCTCGCTAACAGCACTTGCCCTACAGTCTGTTCAGGCTATACGGGGATCTTTTGTATTTGTGTCTGTGTGTGGTGCATCGGTTGGCACATTGCACTACGCACCTGGCTACATTCCGAGTTCGAGTCGCGTTCGTGAGCAACAACAGTGGCGAGTATTTGAACACGGCAGTGGCCCTCCCATTGGATGACTCAGCTTCAAAAGAATACCTGGAGCGGTGTGTTAACATCAACACCAGGGAGACAAAGACTGCTGAGCATGGCGTTGGTCACCCATCCCCTCGTGCACAGTAACGGCTTTCACATGTGCACGATAACGTAACTTGTCCCAACACTCTGTTAAAGGATTGTCGGGAGATCTTCATCTTTCTACGTGTTTGCATGTTTGTGTGTGTGAAATGTGAGCTACCTACCTGCATGCAACTGAATCGCTTCTGTGAGCAAGTCTCAACCAGTTGAACAGTTGCACAACCAGTGTCTGTTTTCAAGAGATCCACTCAGATATTTGCAGCTTACGTGACAGATTAGCGCAACTGAGACTGGTTGTATTGAACCATGGTTCAGGAAGCCTGACTTTGTTCATGAAAAACCGCATGTCGTTTAAGGTCCAGAGTTTTGCTTGTGTCATTTATTTCATAAAAATATGACAAAGCTCTATCACTAAATGCAATTGTGCGAATCCCATCTTCTAATTGAAGTCACCCTAAGAACCAATTAACGCTGTCTTTCCGACAGCCCTGTTCTACACCTGAGGACGGCTGCTTGCGTTGTGGCCGAAACGTCGTGAGAATTGTATTTTATGTTTTATTTTTATTATTTCCTTCTACGTGACTTTACCGAAAGAGCCAAGAAGAGGAAAAAAACAATTACGCTAACTAGGAACACACAGCATTAACACGCCACCTTAATTTATAAAATAATACACCTTGATATAATGAAGGAAAGCCTATCTTCACCTACAACTAAATACATTCACCTTTTTACACTGATATAACGTGCTAATTACAGCCAATCGACGCGCAGTCAATCTTGAAACTGGTTCACTGTTACAAGGCTGTATTGATGCCATCACGGCACCTACTTAAGTACCCGCATCAGGAAGCTCGTAAACGCGAGAGCTGAGCTGCTATGAACCCCGCATGACGCTCGGTGTAATCACTAGAAAAGAGGTGAATATAATTGTCAAACAAGTATTGTTTTACAATTTCCGGTTCACTAAAAGAAACAAAATAAATAATTTGTCGAGCTTTGGAGGGTCAAAGTAAAACCTAATAACATTATTGAGAAGCGACCTGACCCAAAACAGACCAATAAGAAAATCCTATTGAAATGAGCATTGGGCTGAGAAATGCATCACAAAGTCCATAATGCGAATTGTGTCTATTCTCCCCACATCACGTCTACCAAATATGCTATGTCAGCAACGATTGATTAATTACAATTTTGAACAAATGCGTTTGTTATGAATATGCTTTTAATGATTGAAAACATTGTATTTGACTCAATAGCTATGCAAAGAATAAAATTGTTATGCCAAATTAAAATCTTATGTATNAAAAAAGATGAAAAAAGTCAATATCAGGTTTTATGTTGTAAAATGCAATTATAACTTCTATATTTCACTCTGTCGCTCTGGCCTCTCTATATGTGTGCTATGAGGATTGACATTGCTCACAACGCCACCGAGTATATCGTTTTACAATAAAGGCCTCAGACTGATGAACGAGTTGAGGTTTTTTGTTTTTCACGATTGCCAAGCGACATCACAACATAATTTGTGTTCAGAATACAGATCACAGTGAGGATGGTGTAGCTTAATTTGGAAGATGAAGTTGATTCGTCTTTAATGTAAATGTAGTCTAGGAAAGGCATAGAGTTAGCAGCTAGCAAAATGTTCCATGCAAAAGATTGGGAAAAAAGTGCGTTTCTGTACAAAGTTGATATGAGAATCGGAAGATGCCAAGACACTTGAATTGAGGAAATATCCAATTGTACTGCGAAGCATTTCATGCGACACTCTGTGCAGGCCAGCTGAGAGCTGCGTTGGCCGCTGTGGAGCTGGACTTAGCTGCACGTCACTTGCACGAGGTCAGAGCAGGTTATCTTCACTGGGTCATGTCTCGCTGCTCACGCCACAGTCACCTTCCTCCACCTCGCTCGATCCATTGTCAGATTCTCAGGACCGATCTGGTTTCTCCTGGTTGTTAACCCGTGTTCTCATAGTCCGGCTACGCCACGTCTTTCTGCAGACAATCTCCGCAGAAAATATGTTGTGCAGTAAGAGCGGGGGTATGTGTGTTTGTGAGCGTGTGTGTTGTATTTGTGTCTGTGTGTGGCGCATCGTTGGCACATTGCACTACGCACCTGGCTACATTCCGAGTTCGAGTTGCGTTCGTGAGCAACAACAGTGGCGAGTATTTGAACACGGCAGTGGCCCTCCCATTGGATGACTCAGCTTCAAAAGAATACCTGGAGCGGTGTGTTAACATCAACACCAGGGAGACAAAGACTGCTGAGCATGGCGTTGGTCACCCATCCCCTCGTGCACAGTAACGGCTTTAGTGTTGATGAACGAGTTGATGTTTGTGTTTTGCACAATTGTATTGTCAGCAGAGAGGGAGACTGGATTCTTGAGGAGGCACCTTCTTTATTCAACACTTCCACAGTTACAGGTTCGCCCTCACTTCTCGCGAGTCATATAGCCTAGCCTAGACACAACCCTGACCGCGTTATACTGACATGGGGCCTCACGGCAACGTGTGAGTTGCTCTGCATGTGTAAACTGTGTGTGAGAATGTGAGTGAGAATAAGCTGTGTGTGTGAGAGTGGGCCGTGTGTGAGAGGGAGACATGATTTTTTTAGATCGCTGTTGTTGTTGTTTAGATCGCTGTTGTCCTGTGTGTGGTGGGGAGGGCGCCTGGTGCACGCGGGTGTGGTGTCACCCAACGATGTCGTGATGAGTGTGTGTACTTGTGTTGAGTGTGCGTACGTGTGGTGAGTGTGTGTACGTGTGGTGAGTGTGTACGTGTGGTGAGTGTGTGTACACACACGTGACTCAAGGGCGCCGCGGCTCAAGGGCGCCGGGCTAAGCGCGGGCACCACCACCACAACAACACCAACCACAACCACCCACACCAACAACAACGACCCACACCACGTCGGGGCCTACGTCGAGGCCGATGTCGAGGCGTACGTCTGGGCCTACTTCGAGGCCTACGTCGAGGCCTACGTGGAGGGCGCTCGTCAATGGAAGCAGAACAATGAATCTGATGGGCAAAACATCTCGCCTCTCCACGTCCACATCACGTCGTGTGCGGCGGCGTGTGCGTTGTGCTGCATGGATGTGGGCTGTGCGTGAGAGTGGGTGAGGGTGAACTGCGTGTGAGTGAGCTGTGTGTGTGTTTAAATTTAGTGTTTAAAGATGTCAATTCTCCTGCTGTGTATCTTACTGCTGTCCCTCCCGGCCATATCTAGTGCCACACTCAACTCCACAAACAGCTACCCGCTACACCTGCTAATGAAACAACTTATAGACACTTCTACACTCCATCATTGTATCCTTTTAAACCCTATCTTTGTCCATTACTTCACCAGCACTCCTTCCAAACTTCATTCTGCTCTTAAAAATAACACCATCTGCGAGCTGCTGCTATTCGTCCAAGGTTCGTCGCTCTTCATCCTTTCACAGAAAATACTTTTCTTATTTCTGGGTAGTATTGAGCTTCATCCTGGCCAAAATGTAAAGAACTTGTATAATTCTGTAGA
Source organism: Lethenteron camtschaticum (assembly GCA_018977245.1). NCBI lineage: Eukaryota > Metazoa > Chordata > Hyperoartia > Petromyzontiformes > Petromyzontidae > Lethenteron > Lethenteron camtschaticum. Next base: position 116,899 of record WFAB01001607.1, read on the forward strand.
TTTTTCTGGCAGAAAAGATGTGGGTGTTCTACATGTCAACATCAGAGGGCTTATGATTAAATTAAGTCAACTAAAATTAGAAGTGGCAAATCTTGACCCGGACATTTTTTGCCTAACAGAAACATTTCTCACTCCTGCCTCAATGACTTGCAGATTACGATTGACAACTACAACCTTTTTCGGCTTGACCGAGGATCTAAAGAGGTGGAAATGCCATCTATGTTCGTAATACTGTTGCATGTTCACCAGCTCACTCCTTGTATGAAAAATGTTGCTTTGAAGGTCTGGCTCTCAGAATAACTCTCCCTAAAAATAAACCGATATTGGTAGTGTGCTGCTATAGACCGCCTCGTGGGAAGGATGTTGAAGCTGCATCTGCACTGAGAGAGCTTCTTGGGGCCTCCCTAAAGGTGAAATAGTTTTAGTGGGTGATCTAAATTGGAATTGGCTAAACCTGCCGGCCGTGGCCACAAAATTTGCAGATGAGTTTAACCTGTTTCAATTAATAAATGTCCCCACAAGACCCAACCTNAAAAAATCCGGGACAGTCATCTCTGCTTGACGTCCTATTGACAAATGCCCCTCACAATTTCACACTGACTGGTGTTCTGGGTAACAACCTTAGTGATCACTCCTTCATTTTTGGGTGAGATCATCAGCCAGACCCAAAGCCCCCCTAAATTGGTTGAGAAGCACTCCATGAGACATTTCAGCACTCAGGCATTTACTAATGATGTGCGTCACTCCGATATTGACAAGGTCTGTGATATTCCAAACCTGACTACGGCTTGGGAGACTTTCAGGTACACGTTTCTCCACATTCTTAACAAACATGCTCCGTTGGTTAAATTTAAAACTAAAGGCAACCGTCCGCCATGGTTTGATCCTTTGATTACAAAGCTCGTTAAAACTAGGGACAAGGCTTGGGCATGTGCTCAGAAAAGTAATTTGGTCAATGACTGGCTAGAATACAGGATTTTAAGGAATAGATGCGTCAAAAAAATACGGCATGCAAAAAATGACTACTTTTCTTCCACTCTCCTTGAATCACATGGAAATGCCAGGATTTTCTGTAAAACAATCAAATGTATCGAAAAGGCATCCAAAACAGATAATCTGCCCGTTGAGCTTAACCGAAATGGGGAATATTTTTCAGATCCCCAAAAATAGTTGACAATTTTAACCTTCATTTTTCTGAAGCTGGTACCCTATTTGATAATGTATTGGGAGTCACCCCTGCTCATGCAAATTCCTACACCCCTATCCAAACATTAAGCGAATTTAGTTTCCAGCCAATCCACGAAAGTAATGTTCTGAAAGAACTGTACTACCTCAAAGGTCCTCCTCTACCAGAGCAGATAGTATTTCCGTCTTGGCTCTACTAACTGTTGGTCACCTAATATACAAACCTATAGCCCATATTTTCAACCTGTCTATCAAAGAAGCATCAGTTCCTCTGGAATGGAAACATTCCTATGTTCGTCCACTTCACAAAGGGGCCCTAAAGATGATCCAAATAACTACCGACCTATCTCATTTTTGTCCCCGTTGATGAAAATTTTAGAAAAATTATTGAACTACCAAATTAGCAGTTTCCTGTCCGCCAACAATCTATTACATCTAAAACAATCTGGGTTCCGAAAAAAATACAGCACCACATCTGCTGCATTAGACTCTCTGAATCACATTTACAGTAGCCTTGATAATAAGCAGTATTGCGCCTGTCTATTTCTTGACTTGTCCAAAGCTTTTGATACAGTAGTCCACAACAAGCTGCATAGTAAAATAAGTTGCCTCGGTTTTTCCGAAAACACAGTAAAATGTTTAAAATTTACCTATTTTCTCGCACCCAAACTGTATTCACAGGTGGTTGGAGGTCAAACAGTGTTAAGATAACAAAAGGGGTTACAGAGGGTTCCATTCTCGGCCCCCTCTTGTTCTCTATTTATGTAAATGACTTGGGCACTGAACTGGATCATTCCAGGGTAAATATCTTTTTGCAGATGACACGGTACTGATTACTGCTGGCCGCTCTCCGAATGACGTGATTGCTAAGCTCCAGAGTGATTTCAACAAACTACAACATCAGCGAGTTGCTCTTAAACGAGTCCTAAATCCTGCCAAAAGCAAGGTGCTATGCTTCTCACCAGGACTAAAGTGGGAAGTTATTTTCCCCCAATTACATTCCTTAAATAATGATCAAATAGAGCAAGTCAAGATCTATAAGTATCTGGGGGTCATCCTGGATTGAAAAATGAATTTTGAAGATCACATTTATTATATTGGGAAAAAGACAAAAATTAAAATTGGTTTTCTGTATCGACACAAGCACTGCTTCCCCCTATGTTCCGTTTGAAATTGATAAAAGCTACCATACTGCCTCTACTTGATTACTGTGACAGCGTGTATAAATCAGCCACAAGTACTGTACTGAAGAAGCTTGACTCAATGTATCACTCGGTCTTAAGATTTGCATTGAACTGCCCATATAAGACTCACCACTTTGATCTCTACATTGGGTCAAACTTAACATCTCTGAATGTTCGACGGCTTGTGCACCAGATCTTATTTATTCATGATGTACTTACAAAAAAATCCGCAAATTATCTGCTGGATCTCCTATCTGGACAAAGTTGATGTGAGAATCGGCAAGATGCCAAGACACTTGAAGAAACATCCCATTGTACTGTGAAGCATCTCATGCTACACTCTGTGCAGACCAGCTGAGAGCTGCGTTGGGCCGCTGTGGAGCTGGATTTAGCTGCACGTCCTTGCACGAGGTCTGAGCAGGTTATCTTCACTGGGTCATGTCTCGCTGCTCACGCCATAGTCAGGTTCCTACACCTCGCTCGATCCATTGTCAGATTCTCAGGACCGATCTGGTTTCTCCTGGTTGTTAACCGTGTTCTCATAGTCCGGCTACCCACGTCTTTCTGCAGACAATCTCCGCAGAAAATATGTTGTGCAGTAAGAGCAGGGGTATGTATGTTTGTGAGCGTGTGTGTTGTATTTGTGTCTGTGTGTGGTGCATCGGTTGGCACATTGCACTACGCACCTGGCTACATTCCGAGTTCGAGTCGCGTTCGTGAGCAACAACAGTGGCGAGTATTTGAACACGGCAGTGGCCCTCCCATTGGATGACTCAGCTTCAAAAGAATACCTGGAGCGGTGTGTTAACATCAACACCAGGGAGACAAAGACTGCTGAGCATGGCGTTGGTCACCCACCCCTCGTGCACAGTAACGGCTTTCATGTTGATGAACGAGTTGATGTTTGTGTTTTGCACAATTGTATTGTCAGCAGAGAGGGAGACAGGATTCTTGAGGAGGCACCTTCTTTATTCAACACTTCCACAGTTACAGGTTCGCCCTCACTTCTCGCGAGTCATATAGCCTAGCCTAGACACAACCCTGACCGCGTTATACTGACATGGGGCCTCACGGCAACGTGTGAGTTGCTCTGCATGTGTAAACTGTGTGTGAGAATGTGAGTGAGAATAAGCTGTGTGTGTGAGAGTGGAGACGTGTGTGAGAGTGGGCCGTGTGTGAGAGGGAGACATGATTTTTTTAGATCGCTGTTGTGTTGTTTAGATCGCTGTTGTCCTGTGTGTGGTGGGGAGGGCGCCTGGTGCACGCGGTGTGGTGTCACCCAACGATGTCGTGATGAGTGTGTGTACGTGTGTTGAGTGTGCGTACGTGTGGTGAGTGTGTGTACGTGTGGTGAGTGTGTGTACGTGTGGTGAGTGTGTGTACACACACGTGACTCAAGGGCGCCGCGGCTCAAGGGCGCCGGGCTAAGCGCGGGCACCACCACCACAACAACACCAACCACAACCACCCACACCAACAACAACGACCCACACCACGTCGGGGCCTACGTCGAGGCCGATGTCGAGGCGTACGTCTGGGCCTACTTCGAGGCCTACGTCGAGGCCTACGTGGAGGGCGCTCGTCAATGGAAGCAGAACAATGAATCTGATGGGCAAAACATCTCGCCTCTCCACGTCCACATCACGTCGTGTGCGGCGGCGTGTGCGTTGTGCTGCATGGATGTGGGCTGTGCGTGAGAGTGGGTGAGGGTGAACTGCGTGTGAGTGAGCTGTGTGTGTGTGTTTAAATTTAGTGTTTAAAGATGTCAATTCTCCTGCTGTGTATCTTACTGCTGTCCCTCCCGGCCATATCTAGTGCCACACTCAACTCCACAAACAGCTACCCGCTACACCTGCTAATGAAACACTTATAGACACTTCACACTCCATCTTGATCCTTTTAAACCCTATCTTTGTCCATACTTCACCGCACTCTTCCAAACTTCATTCTGCTCTTAAAAATAACACCATCTGCGAGCTGCTGCTATTCGTCCAAGGTTCGTCGCTCTTCATCCTTTCACAGAAAATACTTTTCTTATTTCTGGGTAGTATTGAGCTTCATCCTGGCCAAAATGTAAAGAACTTGTATAATTCTGTAGATTTTTCTGGCAGAAAAGATGTGGGTGTTCTACATGTCAACATCAGAGGGCTTATGATTAAATTAAGTCAACTAAAATTAGAAGTGGCAAATCTTGACCCGGACATTTTTTGCCTAACAGAAACATTTCTCACTCCTGCCGTCAATGACTTGCAGATTACGATTGACAACTACAACCTTTTTCGGCTTGACCGAGGATCTAAAGGAGGTGGAAATGCCATCTATGTTCGTAATACTGTTGCATGTTCACCAGCTCACTCCTTGTATGAAAATGTTGCTTTGAAGGTCTGGCTCTCAGAATAACTCTCCCTAAAAATAAACCGATATTGGTAGTGTGCTGCTATAGACCGCCTCGTGGGAAGGATGTTGAAGCTGCATCTGCACTGAGAGAGCTTCTTGGGGGCCTCCCTAAAGGTGAAATAGTTTTAGTGGGTGATCTAAATTGGAATTGGCTAAACCTGCCGGCCGTGGCCACAAAATTTGCAGATGATTTAACCTGTTTCAATAATAAATGTCCCCACAAGACCCAACCTNAAAAAATCCGGACAGTCATCTCTGCTTGACGTCCTATTGACAAATGCCCCTCACAATTTCACACTGACTGGTGTTCTGGGTAACAACCTTAGTGATCACTCCTTCATTTTTTGGGTGAGATCATCAGCCAGACCCAAAGCCCCCCTAAATTGGTTGAGAAGCACTCCATGAGACATTTCAGCACTCAGGCATTTACTAATGATGTGCGTCACTCCGATATTGACAAGGTCTGTGATATTCCAAACCTGACTACGGCTTGGGAGACTTTCAGGTACACGTTTCTCCACATTCTTAACAAACATGCTCCGTTGGTTAAATTTAAAACTAAAGGCAACCGTCCGCCATGGTTTGATCCTTTGATTACAAAGCTCGTTAAAACTAGGGACAAGGCTTGGGCATGTGCTCAGAAAAGTAATTTGGTCAATGACTGGCTAGAATACAGGATTTTAAGGAATAGATGCGTCAAAAAAATACGGCATGCAAAAATGACTACTTTTCTTCCACTCTCCTTGAATCACATGGAAATGCCAGGATTTTCTGTAAAACAATCAAATGTATCGAAAAGGCATCCAAAACAGATAATCTGCCCGTTGAGCTTAACCGAAATGGGAATATTTTCAGATCCCCAAAAAATAGTTGACAATTTTAACCTTCATTTTTCTGAAGCTGGTACCCTATTTGATAATGTATTGGGAGTCACCCCTGCTCATGCAAATTCCTACACCCTATCCAAACATTAAGCGAATTTAGTTTCCAGCCAATCCACGAAAGTAATGTTCTGAAAGAACTGTACTACCTCAAAGGGTCCTCCTCTACCAGAGCAGATAGTATTTCCGTCTTGGCTCTACTAACTGTTGGTCACCTAATATACAAACCTATAGCCCATATTTTCAACCTGTCTATCAAAGAAGCATCAGTTCCTCTGGAATGGAAACATTCCTATGTTCGTCCACTTCACAAAGGGGCCCTAAAGATGATCCAAATAACTACCGACCTATCTCATTTTTGTCCCCGTTGATGAAAATTTTAGAAAAATTATTGAACTACCAAATTAGCAGTTTCCTGTCCGCCAACAATCTATTACATCAAACAATCTGGGTTCCGAAAAAAATACAGCACCACATCTGCTGCATTAGACTCTCTGAATCACANTTACAGTAGCCTTGATAATAAGCAGTATTGCGCCTGTCTATTTCTTGACTTGTCCAAAGCTTTTGATACAGTAGTCCACAACAAGCTGCATAGTAAAATAAGTTGCCTCGGTTTTTCCGAAACACAGTAAAATGTTTAAAATTTACCTATTTTCTCGCACCCAAACTGTATTCACAGGTGGTTGGAGGTCAAACAGTGTTAAGATAACAAAAGGGGTTACAGAGGGTTCCATTCTCGGCCCCCTCTTGTTCTCTATTTATGTAAATGACTTGGGCACTGAACTGGATCATTCCAGGGTAAATATCTTTTTGCAGATGACACGGTACTGATTACTGCTGGCCGCTCTCCGAATGACGTGATTGCTAAGCTCCAGAGTGATTTCAACAAACTACAACATCAGCGAGTTGCTCTTAAACGAGTCCTAAATCCTGCCAAAAGCAAGGTGCTATGCTTCTCACCAGGACTAAAGTGGGAAGTTATTTTCCCCCAATTACATTCCTTAAATAATGATCAAATAGAGCAAGTCAAGATCTATAAGTATCTGGGGTCATCCTGGATTGAAAAATGAATTTTGAAGATCACATTTATTATATTGGGAAAAAGACAAAAATTAAAATTGGTTTTCTGTATCGACACAAGCACTGCTTCCCCCTATGTTCCGTTTGAAATTGATAAAAGCTACCATACTGCCTCTACTTGATTACTGTGACAGCGTGTATAAATCAGCCACAAGTACTGTACTGAAGAAGCTTGACTCAATGTATCACTCGGTCTTAAGATTTGCATTGAACTGCCCATATAAGACTCACCACTTTGATCTCTACATTGGGTCAAACTTAACATCTCTGAATGTTCGACGGCTTGTGCACCAGATCTTATTTATTCATGATGTACTTACAAAAAAATCCGCAAATTATCTGCTGGATCTCCTATCTGGACAAAGTTGATGTGAGAATCGGCAAGATGCCAAGACACTTGAAGAAACATCCCATTGTACTGTGAAGCATCTCATGCTACACTCTGTGCAGACCAGCTGAGAGCTGCGTTGGGCCGCTGTGGAGCTGGATTTAGCTGCACGTCCCTTGCACGAGGTCTGAGCAGGTTATCTTCACTGGGTCATGTCTCGCTGCTCACGCCATAGTCAGGTTCCTACACCTCGCTCGATCCATTGTCAGATTCTCAGGACCGATCTGGTTTCTCCTGGTTGTTAACACGTGTTCTCATAGTCCGGCTACTCCCACGTCTTTCTGCAGACAATCTCCGCAGAAAATATGTTGTGCAGTAAGAGCAGGTGTGTATGTATGTTTGTGAGCGTGTGTGTTGTATTTGTGTCTGTGTGTGGTGCATCGGTTGGCACATTGCACTACGCACCTGGCTACATTCCGAGTTCGAGTCGCGTTCGTGAGCAACAACAGTGGCGAGTATTTGAACACGGCAGTGGCCCTCCCATTGGATGACTCAGCTTCAAAAGAATACCTGGAGCGGTGTGTTAACATCAACACCAGGGAGACAAAGACTGCTGAGCATGGCGTTGGTCACCCACCCCTCGTGCACAGTAACGGCTTTCATTTGTGAACGAGTTGATGTTTGTGTTTTGCACAATTGTATTGTCAGCAGAGAGGGAGACAGGATTCTTGAGGAGGCACCTTCTTTATTCAACACTTCCACAGTTACAGGTTCGCCCTCACTTCTCGCGAGTCATATAGCCTAGCCTAGACACAACCCTGACCGCGTTATACTGACATGGGGCCTCACGGCAACGTGTGAGTTGCTCTGCATGTGTAAACTGTGTGTGAGAATGTGAGTGAGAATAAGCTGTGTGTGTGAGAGTGGAGACGTGTGTGAGAGTGGGCCGTGTGTGAGAGGGAGACATGATTTTTTTAGATCGCTGTTGTAGTTGTTTAGATCGCTGTTGTCCTGTGTGTGGTGGGGAGGGCGCCTGGTGCACGCGGGTGTGGTGTCACCCAACGATGTCGTGATGAGTGTGTGTACGTGTGTTGAGTGTGCGTACGTGTGGTGAGTGTGTGTACGTGTGGTGAGTGTGTGTACGTGTGGTGAGTGTGTGTACACACACGTGACTCAAGGGCGCCGCGGCTCAAGGGCGCCGGGCTAAGCGCGGGCACCACCACCACAACAACACCAACCACAACCACCCACACCAACAACAACGACCCACACCACGTCGGGGCCTACGTCGAGGCCGATGTCGAGGCGTACGTCTGGGCCTACTTCGAGGCCTACGTCGAGGCCTACGTGGAGGGCGCTCGTCAATGGAAGCAGAACAATGAATCTGATGGGCAAAACATCTCGCCTCTCCACGTCCACATCACGTCGTGTGCGGCGGCGTGTGCGTTGTGCTGCATGGATGTGGGCTGTGCGTGAGAGTGGGTGAGGGTGAACTGCGTGTGAGTGAGCTGTGTGTGTGTGTTTAAATTTAGTGTTTAAAGATGTCAATTCTCCTGCTGTGTATCTTACTGCTGTCCCTCCCGGCCATATCTAGTGCCACACTCAACTCCACAAACAGCTACCCGCTACACCTGCTAATGAAACACTTATAGACACTTCACACTCCATCTTGATCCTTTTAAACCCTATCTTTGTCCCATACTTCACCGCACTCTTCCAAACTTCATTCTGCTCTTAAAAATAACACCATCTGCGAGCTGCTGCTATTCGTCCAAGGTTCGTCGCTCTTCATCCTTTCACAGAAAATACTTTTCTTATTTCTGGGTAGTATTGAGCTTCATCCTGGCCAAAATGTAAAGAACTTGTATAATTCTGTAGATTTTTCTGGCAGAAAAGATGTGGGTGTTCTACATGTCAACATCAGAGGGCTTATGATTAAATTAAGTCAACTAAAATTAGAAGTGGCAAATCTTGACCCGGACATTTTTTGCCTAACAAACATTTCTCACTCCTGCCGTCAATGACTTGCAGATTACGATTGACAACAACCTTTTTCGGCTTGACCCGAGGATCTAAAGGAGGTGGAAATGCCATCTATGTTCGTAATACTGTTGCATGTTCACCAGCTCACTCCTTGTATGAAAAATGTTGCTTTGAAGGTCTGGCTCTCAGAATAACTCTCCCTAAAAATAAACCGATATTGGTAGTGTGCTGCTATAGACCGCCTCGTGGGAAGGATGTTGAAGCTGCATCTGCACTGAGAGAGCTTCTTGGGGGCCTCCCTAAAGGTGAAATAGTTTTAGTGGGTGATCTAAATTGGAATTGGCTAAACCTGCCGGCCGTGGCCACAAAATTTGCAGATGAGTTTAACCTGTTTCAATGAATAAATGTCCCCACAAGACCCAACCTAAAAAAATCCGGGACAGTCATCTCTGCTTGACGTCCTATTGACAAATGCCCCTCACAATTTCACACTGACTG